>VDFB02000003.1:461466995-461594495 GCA_007258455.2 Sequoia sempervirens
ACTAATGCAAATCCTAATGCAATGTCAATACAAGCCAAATATAGGATGAAGGTGCACTCCAAATCAAAATTATGATGTTCTAAAGACAGGTTCACCAAAATGGAACTAATGAAAATGGGGGATAAGTTGATCAAGTTCTATCACACCCACTTTGAAAGCTTCCACTCAAGGATAACCCTAGAGATCTCAATCCAAAAGAGAAATATATCTTGCAATAGGGTTGTCCTAGGGTTTGAATATGATTTAATAAGGGGTTCACCATGAAGTGTAAACTTGGAATAGACAAATTAAATGCAAGATGTGACTTTAAACCCTAGTTTAATGTAATGCATTAAAAAGGAACCTAGAAAAGTGTGTAAAACAAAACAAAAATTTGCAATACAGAATGTCTGCACCCAAAAAACTTGTAGATACTTCAATGAAGACTAGAAATTCTAAAAATCTTGAAATTTTGGCATATTGTGACTCATTCACCAATCTGGGAAAATTAGTCCTAGATTAGGGTTTTTGCACAAGAATAGGTTTCGAGAAAATGGGTATCCAAATATACAAAAATATCTTAAAAATACCTACAGTGGGACTTATTCACCACTTGTGGTGAATGAGTTTAATTTAGATTTTCTATAAATTCAAATTTTGAATTTGGTCTTCTAAGATTGCTCAATTGGATCCTCCAAGTTCCCAGATCTGAAACTCTAATTTCGGGGCTATATATGACCTTTTAGTGAATATTATGACCTTGCAAATGAGGAGAAAACTCCAACAAGCTTGTATTCTAATCTTAATTGATCTTCAAGTCTTCACAACATCTAGATCTACAATTACACAAAGAAAGAGAGAAAAAGTGTTGATTGTTAGGGAATAGGGGTTTGCCTTGGTCATACCCCTTGTAGGTAATTAAACCAAATGATGAGACAATGAAATGAAGGTATGAAACATGAAAAAAAGGACATGAATCATGTAAAAAGATACCTTGTGTGATGCCCCTCCATGCTTTGTCTTGATAGCATTGTTGTATGTGGCAAGGTTCATCTTTGTTGGTTGTCATTTTGTTTCCCAATTAGCTATTTAGATTGTTCCATTTTGAGTCATGCTTGTGACATATGCTTTATAAATGAAAATAAAAGTTTAATTAAACTAGAATAATTAAATTGGAAGCATATATGTTATTTAATTTTAATAAATTAATCAACTAGTGGTTATGGAGTGTAAATTACAAGAAAGGGGTTAAAATTTTAGAGTGGAAATAAATTAAGTAAAATGTGCAAGTGGGAGGAAATTTTAAAGAAAGAAAAATAAATGGAAACTTTAAAATGGAAGAAACTCTTGGATAAGAAGGTAACAGAAGTGGTGGAGGAATAAAATAGTTATGATAAATTAATTGAAAGGAAGTGGAGTGAACTCCACATGGGCAATTGGTCTTATGGCTCTCAGAAGAAAAACTAATTCTTGTTTTTCTTTCCCCTGAATGTCTTCCAGAGGTTTTTGGAAATATATTTTGTCAATTTTTTGAAATTATTCTTCTTAAATTTGGTGAAGTTATGAGATTTTTTATGGAATTCTTGGGGGTTTTATAGTAGTTGTGGAATCTGTAGTTGCTTGAGTGGCAGAGTGGAATTTTGGAAAAAGATAGAAGCTTTCATTTGATGTCTTAAACTAACAATTATTATTAGCCCAATTGTGCAAAATTTTCTAGGTTCCTTTATATTCCTTTCTTGTTTTCATTGAATTTTGAAGAAGTTAGTCTGGTTAATAAACAATATTTGTGTTTCTTGTGTTTGTGCCTCTATGCTATTGATTATATGTATAAATATATATATTTATCAAGTTAAAGTCTGTATTGAAGTAATACATCTGAAATCCCTCTTCCAATGAGGTTATCCTTGGTTTAAACTTCATGTCAGCTGCTCATACTATATTTATTCTCCTTAATTTATTCCAAACCTTTACATTGAGGCAGTCAAGTTTATCACAGTATTTGCCATCCTATTGATAATTAGTTTTACATTTAGAATTTCTTGGTTTGTATTATCAAAAGCTATCTTCCTTTAGCCACGTCACTTAGTTATGCTTTTGTAGATCCTTATCATACACTTAGTACTTTGTGTAGGGTGGTATAAGGTTTTCAAAAAAAAAATTCACTCTACATAACTTGTAGCTTTTAGAGATTGTGAATGTCCTTGGCAGAGTTTGTGCGCTAGAGGTAATCCTCTACATAAAGATTAAATTGCTATGTATTTACACACACTTTGTATGGAAACTAACATTTCTTTAGTGCTTTCAGTGAGTCTTTCTTTAAAATGTTGAACAATTGGAATTGCACAATAACTTAATTACTATCCAACGCCCTCTAGGGTGGATGATTGCATTACTCATTTCTGTTAAGAAAATTATAAAATTAAATAACTTAGAATAACAAAAATTTTGATCATCATTAAGCATCACATTACTCATCACATAAAATCAAAAGAACCAGGAGATACAATCTTAAATTAAATATTTAAGAATAATAGGTTACATTCATTTCAATTATAATGTATAATATCACTTGATTACATAATTCTTAATCATATGAATTACATCAGTTTAGTTTTACAGTTACAATTGTAGGGCCACAAAGATCTATTTGAACTAAATTCAGTAGTCTGGTAGTTGACTATTCCTTTGATATGTAATGATTTCTTGCTTTCTTTCCAAACTGACAATTCCTACTAATATCATTAATAGGCTTTGTAATTCTCGGTAAATCTCTCATGGCTAGAAAAATACTCATCCTTCCCAAGTTATCAAAATTCATGTGACACATTCTCTTAAGCCATAACTAGTTGCCATTGATCTGAGTCATAAAACATCATCCATTAATACCCTTAAGTTGATAGATATTCCCTTTATATTTCTTTCCTATAGCAATCAATGTTTTGGATCCTTTCTAGATCTTGCATTTCTCATCCTTGAACATAAGATCATATCCTTTTCTGCACATCTAACCAACACTCAATAGATTATTCCTTAAACCCTTGACATAGTAGACATCTTTAGTATCATGTTTTCCATCAAAACTTACTTAACCTATCCCACATATTTTTGCACTAGTATCATCTCAAAACGTAACCAAGCCTCCATCATATTTTTCAAGCATAAAAAACTTACTTTTATCACCAATCATTTAATATGAACAACCACTATCAACTACCCAATTTTTTTTTTATGTTTTTAGAATGTAGGGAAAAGATAACCATACCTTCATTTTCTCCTTCTTTGGAGGGATTTATTTTATGTTTTAAAGAATTATCAAAGTAGTTTCATCCTTAATTGCTAAGAACAAGCATTCATTGTCATCAATATTTTCATATTCTAAATCCCCATCAGGTATACTATAATTCTCATTCACATAGTAAGCTCCATTAATCTTCTTTCGTTTATTTTCTTTCTCATATCTATCTATTCCTTTTAGCTCTTTCCAAACACTTTGCAACATAATGACCTATTTCTCCACAACTAAAAAGAATTTAAAGGGAAATTTACCTTCATACTTACTGGAGACTTTCCTCATTCTTCTCACAAAGTTAGCTTCTATTTCATGAATTTTTTCTTTATTCGAATCTTCAACTTTTGTAGCTTTAAAAGTAGTCTTTGATTTGTACCCATTCCTTAGACTCGACTTCCTCATATCATAATTTGTCAAAAATCACAAAAAAATATCCTTAGTATAGGTCTTATAATTTATAGTATGCTCAATAGCACTCACCTTTTCACTGTAAGTATTAGGAAGTGTTTTGAGAATATTCTTTACAATCCTGGTTTCATCTATAGTAGCACCAAGTCCTCTCATTCTAGCCACTATCTCATCCAATCTCTATACTAAAGATTTAATATTCTCATGTTTAGAAATGTGTAAAAAAAGAAACTATGTTTCCAACTTCTGTAATTTCACCTCTTTGACTCTTTCGTCACCATCATGCACTCTTTCCAAAGCACCCCAGACTTTCTTAGCCATTTTAAAATTATGAACCTCAATCAACTCAGAATGTACTAGACTATTCTTCAAGATGAACTTTTCCTTATTGTTCATTTGATGTGATTTGATCTCTTCAGGTGTACTTAGACCATTAGTAGGAGTGTAAATATTTTTGTAAGCTTTCTTCGCATCACATCCACAATACTCTAGATATTCTTCCATCAATACTTTCTAGTTACCATAATTAGTTCCATCATACCTCAGATAATCAAAGACCATTTTTCCAACCATCCCAAACCTTCCTCAAGTGGTTAAGCTCTTCACAAAAGAACCTTGCTCTAATACCAATTTTTGAATAGGAAAACTAAGAGGGTGGTGAACCAGTTGTCACATAATTAGACATTTAATTCAATAACTAGAACTAATACTTAAAACTAGTTAAATGATTAATCATCAAATGCTAATTTGTAGAAATTCAAATCCAACATATAAACACAATAACACTAGATTTATGTGGAAAATACAATGAGGAAAAAACCAAGGTGAGGATTAACTCACACTATAGAGAATATCAAAACTGATTATAAAAAGGATCATTTCCTTAAATAAGGACTCACTATCTGAAACAAGGAATCACTATCTAAAACAAGGACTCACTATCTAATAGGGATACAACTCAGAGGGCTCATTACCATAGAGATATATAGAGAAGACAAAATAGACTTGTTATAGAGAGACTACAGTCCCAATTGAATAAAGTATTCTGCCATATTCACTTGATTAGCTTGCATGAATGATAGAGTTCACCTTCTACTCACTCCATTTGAAAACTTAGCATTAAGCATCATACTAATCTCCCACACTAGCAACACACACTTACTGAATAGAATCAATGTCACACCAAACTACAATATCTCTTTTCTCTTATCACTCTTCTTCTTCACTCTTATATAGTATGCATCACTAACTTAACTTGTATTTATACCATCTTCAACTTTGAAACATACCCAAAGTTAGCCATCCAAATCCAAACTCAAATTAGGTCAGTTCAAAAACATCCTAGGGTGGAATTAGAATGAGGGAAACCCAAACACATGCTTCATAGGGACATAAATAGATCCAACACACTTCATCATTCTGGAAAGTAGTATTTTACACAAGGTCAGACAAACCATTGTAAAACACAGATCGAACCATTAAGCATGAACTTTCCAAATGCTTAAATTAACTTGAATACAATCAGGGCAACTCAACTCTAGAACTGCAAGTCATAAGACTTAATCAAAGAGAAATCCAAACCAAAAACACAAAAAGCCACAGTTCACAACTAGTGAACACAACTTGCACTATACAATGAGCCAACTGTAAAAAAATCTAAATATAACACCTTCTAACAACCATGAACAACATATCTAAACTACACAACCACATAAGCAAATATGGACCAAAAACTAGAGCAACTATTGAACACATGCAACATCTCTTTATTACAATTTTCTCAATATCCTCCACATATATAGCCAATAGCAACTAGTGGATAACCATTTGACTAGTTGACATCAATGACAACACCTTCAATATTTCCATTCTTGCAACATGATAGTATCATATCTTTCTAAGCATTCCAAGAAAAAATTCACCCCTTCCACTTATGAGAATGATTAACTGAAAGATAACACAATAGTACAAAATCATAACAATCAACCTTGGTCTTCTCCCAATATATGCCATAGTTGTAAAAAAGATATTTTAGTGTTAAAAAATCAAACCAATGAGACTTATGAGAGTCCTATTTGTCTCTCTTCCCTTACCTCTCCTACTAGGGAAAGCATTATTGAACAATAGAATACCATTATTGATAAAAAAGATAATCAAACCATTGATAAGTCCCCTACTTGTGATGAAGTTATTTTAGAAGAACCAACCTTTGAATGTCAAGACCATCTATTTCGTTGTTGTTCTAAAAACTCTCTTACTAGGGAAGATATCATAGTGTAAGAAAATGAGAACATTGACACATGTCTTTCAAATAATAGTGATGTGGCTTCCTTATATGAAGATGATGAAGTGAAATTAGAATCCCCTTCACTAAGAAATCATGAAAATAAGGATAAGTGTGTTGAGGTTATGAGCATTAGAACTCTCTTGAGTCCTCTAATTCTTATACCTCCTATAAATCCTTTAATTATTAGACCACCTAAACCTCAAATTATCATTTATCCACCCTGACAACAACCACAAGTTGAAAAAAAACCCATGCTTATCTTAGAACCACCTAAAAGGAAACTTGATAATGATAATGTTTTGTAGAAATTGAGTTACAATACTGTTGCTCATACATATAACACTAGGAACAATCTACAACTAAGAAAACAACTCCAACATCCCTCCCATTTCCCCAACCTATCTTATCTAGTGCTCGTTATTTTCCCTCACATAGTGTAAATGAGTATGATCTTGTTGAACAACTTAAAAATACTCCTACTAAGGTATCCTTATGGGACCTTATTCAAGCCTTACCTAGTTATCATAACATGCTTCAAAGTGATTTACAACAAGTTCCTACCCTACCTAAAGTGCAAAAAAATAATGTGGTAGCCCAAATTCAAACTGTAACTCTGGTAAAGTTAGATATTACTTTTTGTGTAGATGAATTACCTATGCTAGAAGAGAAAAAATATAATGAAGATTTCAAGATAATAGCTTACGTCAATTGAGTACTGATAAAGATAACCCTTGTTGATAGTGGTTCAAACCTTATTGTGTGTTGTATGACACTGCTAGAGAGGATTCATATGAATAAGAGTGACATTGTCTCTATTTCTTTGTCTATCCATGGGTTTGAAAGGTTCTGTTACAAACTCCAATCCATGTTATGCTTCATGATATTTCCTATAATCTTCTCTTAGGAAAGGTCTTGGTTATTATACCTCAAAAGAAACAAACATGCTTTCAATCAATATCAACACTCTTACAAAGGATTCTTTGAAGCCAACTTTAACACTAGTGCATCTTGAATTAATAGAAACTAGTGGTCTTGGTTATTTTCCTATGAAAGAAATAAAATAAACAAAGAATTCTCCATTTAACATTAATGCCATCACACAAAGTAATCCTAAGAAATGTCTTAGTAACAATTGGATTTCATTAGATAGTGCACCCTCCTTTCAAGGAGAGAATAAAATCTCGCAATATAAAGAGTCTTGTGTAAGTATTACATATTATTCTAAGAAAGAGATATCATTGTCACAAAAGAAAGGAACATCTTGTACTATTGATCAATAGATTATCTTGTTGAGACTCCTCCAAGACCATTTGATATCTCTCCCTCCTGGAACATGGAATAAATTTTACTACAAGAGTTCATTTTGAGAATATCATAGAGTTTATGGTCATTCTAATAATGAATGTAAGGATTTAAGTGATAAGATTCAACATCTTAAGGATTTTGGTGGTCATCCTTGTGTTGAAGTACCTAGTTCCTCTAATTGATACTAATTTTAATGTTTCTCATCAATCACCTTTTCTTTCCCTTATATTGCACTAAGTGGGGACAAGGATGTTAGGTAGCCTTGTCCTTATATGGTACATGTCATTTTCTCTTTTGGATAGTTGACCACCTTCCATGCATATATAAGAGCAAGCTTGGAATGTGGATGACATGCCTTAAGTTGGCTCACATGTGATGTACTTTTTTTTCTATTTTTAGCATTGAATTTTGGGGGAAACCCCTTATTCTTGATGTAGTTTCATTTAGGAACATATGAATTGGCATAGAGATTTCTAAGTAAGCTCTCATGTATTCTTCTACTTTAAAGTGGGTTGCTCATAGCAATGGTGTTAGCAATCACTTTAAAGTGGGGGAATACATTGAAACTTATATTTATTTTCATGATTTTATTTATTCTTGAGATGCTTCCTTGTCTTGGTGGTGTAATTAGGTTTGATTTCCTTTGAGAGTGTGATATGTATTTGACTTTCCCTTTCTTGGAGACGTTAGGCATGATGTTTCCTAAGAAGATACCTTATACAAACTAAGAAAAGTCCCTTTCAACAAAAAAATTTACTTGCATAAGCTCAAACATTCATTATTAGAGGGATAGCTTCAATGGCATTGTTAGTATGATGAGATCTGACACAAAGGCATGAATTTACCATTGTACGGTGAGAGCCGACACATAGGCATAACTTTCTCACTAAGCCACACGTGGGGAAAAATCACCTAGTGGATAGCCTGAGGTTCCACTACCTTGGAGTGAATGCACATTTTGGACAAATAGTTTCAAGACCTAATCCACATTGAGTTGGATACACTATTTAGGCTTGATGCACCCACTTTTTTTCTTTCTTTCTTTCTTTCTTTTAGCCTTTGATATTGTATGATTATGTATCTTTTTCATTGTTGCATGCAAAAGTGTCTTGAAAGTCTATTGTAGTGTGAGTTTGACATGGGATCATACTCTAACTCAAGTGAGGGAAATATGTAGTAACCAAAAAATTATCCATTTTTCCTTATTTTGGGAATAATTACTAATAAAATGAGCCTAATGTTGCCTTAATTTAGTGTTGTAATGTGTTTTACATATTCACATTACGTTTAGGACCCCTTTTAACAAACTGGACTTAATTGTTCCTTATTTAGGGTGTTGTAAAGTGTATATTTACACTTTCACACTAATTTGGGGATTTATTAATTAATTGAGGTTAATTTTCCTTAATTTACCCCTTTAATTCAAATCCAACCCTAATTAAGTTAAAATTTCTAGAGATAAAATACAACATTCATAAATGCAACCACAAAACACTTCATTTAGAAGGTGTATCCTAGGTTATTGACCTAGGACCCATTTGCAATGTGGCGAATTTGTCCTCACTAGGTCCTAGGACCCTATTTTTACATGACATTTCATATTTCCCAAAGTGTGTCCTAGTTAAGTGAGCTAGGACCCATTGGCCACATGGTGAATGAGTCCTCACTTAGACCTAGATACACATTATTTTCATTCTTGAAGCTTTTCATAAATAGGATAAAAGTATTTTTCATCTTTGGATATACATTGTTTACATTCTTGCAGCATTGCATAAGATGGTTAGAAGTACTTTTCATTTTTGGTCACACAATTTTTGTATCGTATCTTTCTAAGAATTCCAAGAAAAAGCTCATCCCTCCCACTTATGAGAATTTTATAGTGAAAGAGTATACAATATTAGACAATCATAACAATCAAATTTCATCTTCTCCCAATATCTCTCCTAGTTGTGAAGAAGATATTTTGGCAATAGAAGATCAAACAAATGAGATTTACAAGCATCCTATTTGTCTCTCTTCCCTTACCTAGATCCTACTAAAGGAAAGAATTATTAAACAAGAGAATTACATCATTGATAAAAAAGAAAATACAATCGTTGATGAGTCCCCTACTTGTGATGAAGCTATTTTACGACCATCCTTTGAATGTTAGGACCATCTAGTTTTTTGCTCTCCTAAAAACTCTCTTGTACTATGGAAGATATCATGGTGGAAGAAAATGAGAACATTGACACGTCTTTCAAAAAATAGTGATGTTTCTTCCATAGATGAAGATGATGAAGTGACATTAGACTCCCCTTAAGAAATAATGAAAATAATATTAAGTGTGTTGAGATTATGAGCATTAGAAGTCCCTTGAGTCCTCTAATTCTTAGACCTCCTACAAATCCTTTAATTATTGAACCACCTTATCCTCAACTTATCATTTATCCACCCTATGCAACAACCACAAGTTCAAAATAAACCCATGCCTATCTTAAAACCACCTAAAAGACAACTTGATAATGATATTTTTTCATAGCAACTGAGTTACAATACTGTTCCTTATACATATAACACTTGGAACAATCTGGAACTAAGACAAACTCCAACATCCCTCACATTGGCTCAACTTTTCTTTCGTAGTGCTCCTCATTTTCCATCACATAGTGGAAAGTAGTATGATCTTGTTGAACAACTTAAAAATACTCCTACTAAGATATCCTTATGGGAGCTTATTTAAGCCTCACCTAGTTAACATAACATGCTTCAAAGTGATGTACAACAAGTTCCTACCCCTACTAATGTGCAAAAAAATTATGTGGCATCCAAAATTGAAGTCATATCTTTGCTAAACTTAGACATTACTTTCCATCAAGATGAATTAACTTCATTAGAAGATAAAAAACAAAATGAATATCTGATGATAATAGCTTACATCAATAAAGTAGTGATAAAGAGAAACCTTTTTTACATTGGTTTGACCCTTAGTGTGTGTAGTGTGAGACTACTGGAGAGGATTCATATGAATAAGAGTGACATTGTCCTTGGTTATTTGTCTATTTGTGGGTTTGATAACATAGGAAAATAATCACTTGGATTCATCACATTACATATTCAAGCTAGAAAGGTCTTATTACAAACTCCAGTCCATGTTATGCATCACAATATTTCCTATAATATTCTCTTAGGAAGGACATGGATTCATGCAATGAATGAGGTGCCTTCTACCCTTCATCGTAAAATGAATTACATCTATGGAAACAAAGTTTGGACAATTAAGGATGATCTTGAACCTAAAAAAAATTTGAATGTTGAGAAAGAAGGATGAGATCCTTTGAAAGTATTCAAATCAGCTGCAAAAGTGGAAGTCATTAAGAAAGAACATGAGAAGAACATTGATGAAGTCACTAAGTTATTGGAAGATGATTTGGGTTCCTCAGATTTCACGCCTACATTCATGGCCGAATACAAGATCATAACAAAAGAGCCTGAAAAGGGAAAATAAAAAGTGGTAATGTCAACATAAAATTTTAAACCATCCTCCTCAACCACTTTAGGAGAAGAAGAAAATTACACTACAAACTTTGATGAAGTTGAGTAATGACCGAATCCAAAATAAAGGAAAAGCTTTATGGGAAAGGTTATAAACTTATGAAACAACTTGGTTATATTGGAAAAGGATGTGGTGCTAGAGAACAAGGTATTTGTGTCCCTATAGAGCCTCACATGCAACAAATGACTAATGGTCTTGGTTATTGTCCCACAAAAGAAAAAAACACGACTTCAATCAATATCAACACTATTACAAAGGATTCTTCTAATCCAACTTTAAGATTAGTGCATCTCGAACTAATAGAAAATAGTGGTCTTGGTTATTTTTCTTCGAAAGAAACAAAATAAATAAATAAGTCTTCACTTAGCATTAATTCCATCACACAAAGCACTCCTAGGACATGTCTTAGTAATAATTGGAGTTTGTTAGATTTTACACCCTCCTTTCAAGGAGAGAACAATGTGTCACAATATAAAGAGTCTTGTGTAAGTATGATATCTTCTTCTAAGAAAGAGATATCTTTTTCACAAAAGAAACAAACATCTACTATTGATCAAGAGAGTATCTTGTTGAGAATCCTCCAGGATCATTTGATATCTCTCCCTCCTAGTACATGAAAGAAATTTTACTATAAGAGTTCATTTTGTGCATATCATAGAGTTCATGATCATTCTACTAAAGAATGTAAGGCTTTAAGTGATAAAATTCAACATCTTAAGGATTGTGATGCTCTTCCTTTTGTTTAAGAACCTAGTTCCTCTAATTGATACCAATTTTTAGGTTTCTCATCAATCACCCTGACTCACCCTTGTCTTGCACTAAGTGGGGACAAGGAGGTTAGGTAGCCTTGTCCTCATATGGAACTTTTTGTTGTCTCTTTTGGCTAGTTGACCATATTCCATGTATATATAAGAGCAAGCTTGGGATTTGGACAACATGCCTTTAGTTGGCTTGCATGCGACATACTTTTCTTTCTATTTTTAGCATTGATTTTTAGGGGAAGCCACTTATTCATGATGTAGTTTTATTCAAGAACATATGAATTGGCATAGATAATTTCAACTAATCTCTCATGTATTCTTCTACTTTAAATCAGATTGCTCACAACGACGGTGTTAGCAATTGCTTTAAAGTAGGGGCATACATCGGCACTCATATTTCTTTGTGTTATTTTCTTTATTTTTGTGTTGCATCCTTTTCTTGGTGGTGTCATTGGGTTTTATTTCCTCTGAGAGCATGTTATTTCTTTCACTTGTCCTCTCTTGGAGACATTACACACAATGTTCCCTAAGAAGAGACCTTATACAAACTAAGCAAAGTCCCTTTCAACAAAAACCTTTACTTGCATAAGCTTGAACTTCCATTTTGTGGTGCCTTATTGAAGTTATTAGAGGGATATCTTTGGTATGGTTAGTATGATTAGAGCTGACACATAGGCATGAATTTCTCACTAAGCCACCCATTGGGAAAACTCACCTAGTGTACAACCTGTGGTTCGACTACCTTAATGTGAGTGCAGGGTTTGGAGAAACAGTTGAGACTTGATCCGCATTAATTTGGATAGACTATCGAGGCTTGATTCACCCCCTCATTTTTTTTGTTTTCCTTTATTTTATTCATTGATATTGTATGATTGTGTATTTTTTCATTATTGCATACATAAGTGTCTTGAATGTCTTTAGTGTGAGTTTTACATGGGGTCATACTCTCACTAAAGTAGGGGAAAAATATAGTAATGGAGAAAGTATATATTTTTCCTTAATTTGGGAATTAATAATAAAATGAGCCTAATTCCCAAATTTAGTTTTGTAATGTGTTTTACACAATCACATTATGTTTAGCACCATTTTTAACAAAATGGACTTAATTGTGCCTTATTTTTGGGTGTTGTAAAGTGTATATTTACACTTTAACACTAATCTAGGTCTTTACTAATTAATTGAGGTTAATTTTCCTTAATTGGCCCCTTTAATTCAAATCCAAGCCTAATTAAATGAAAATTTTGAGAGATAAAACCCAACATTCATAAATTCCATTACACAACACTTAATTTTTAGAAGGTGTGTGTCCTGGGTTATTGACCTAGGACCCATTTTTCATGTGGTGAATGGGTGCTCACTAGGTCCTACCCATTCACCACATGGCGAATGAGTGCTCACATAGACCTAGGACCCCCCTTGGGATATGTTTTTGGTGGTATTTTAATGATTTTAAATCCATAATTCAATGTCGGCTTGTGATATTTGAATTTTTGGAACTAATCTTAAGATATGGATAAATAAGAGGTCATTTCAATATGTTTCACTAATCAATTTTATGAGATCAAGAGCATTCAAGAGAAATTTCTAAGGCATTCAATGGTAGATTTGAGGAAGATTATTACAAAAAGTAAGATTCATTTCATCATGTCAAAGATTTAGTGCATCATGCATGTTGTTGAGCTAATGTGTTGATGTAGCATACAAGATATTATTCAAGAATTATTTCATATCAAGGTTCAAAATCAAGATATATATCCATTGAGGCCACTTCATGCAAGATTTCTAATTTGTACTTGAAGGTTCCAATTAAAGTGTGGTGAGTTGTGACATTTTTTTTCATTCATCATTCCTTTGTGCATTGTTTCATTTCAAGGTTTAATTACCAAAATTGGGTTTAACCAAGGAAAACCCTTATCCGTAACAAACAACATTTTCCTCTCCTTTCATGTTTGATTGTTGGTTTTAGGTTGAAGATCAAATGGAGAGAAAAATTGCAAAAGTTGTAAAACTTTCTAAGAAAGTTTTCAAATCATGGAAATTGAGGCACAAGATTAATTTCTAGGTTTCTGATAGTCCCCGACTAGGATTTGGGAGTCTAAAAATTGAATAACAGAACCTAGAAGCTATTTTTCTAGAACCTTAGCTAGGACCAATTTTCCATAAGGCGAATGAGTCCTTAGTGAGGCCCAAAAAAGCCCCTTTTGCAATAGGTACACAACATTTGACCTTCTTAAAACTTATGTTTTTACTTGTATTTGGGTTAGGATTTATTTTTGGCACCATGAATTTCATGAAACCAAGTTAAGGTGGTCCTTAAAGTTGCATTATTTAAAATAAAATTGCAAAAAATATATGTAGTGTCTACTTATATCTAAAATATTATTAAAAAAATTATAATTTTATTGTGGTTAGGGTTGATTTTTCCTTACTTGCATTGAAACTTCACCAAATAGATTTTTATAAAACCTTAGAAACTACATTCAATTTTCTATAGATTCTATACATACATATTTTTCAAATAATATAGATAACTTATTCAAATTTTTACATCAAGCTGCCTAAATCTGATTTTTCTAATTTTTTTGCCACTTAAGGGCCTATTTTTTCCATGATGATCCTACACATACCTGTAACTAATTTGCATGTTATTAGTTACATATTGAATGAACATAGGTGAAAATTGGTTCATCATTTTTTTTCATTATGGTGAACCTCTTTTCTTTATTTAAAACTATATGACTGCATAAAGTAGATGTCAACACTTGCAATAAATGTCATGTGTCTAAATTAAGAGGTTAGATGAAATTTTCTAGACTTGAATCATTCCTAGGCCCATAGGGGCTAGACAATTCAGTGCTACTATGAGTCGCAATACCACTTTTGAGTAACATCACCATTTCATAGTCACAACACCACCCAAACATCACTCACCTATTCATTTTTTATCTATTACCTAGTATAAATATGATGAGAAAAATGTTGCCATTTGTTGTGCAAGTTCCTTTTCTTTCCTTTATATAACCATGTTTATCAAAGTCCATAGCTTGGGTGTTTGATGTTTTATTTTCACAAATAAAATGGTATCAAATAGCTAGTTTTGGACTATACATAACATATAATTTGTATTTTAAGATTTTATATACTCAAAATATTAGTTTAAAAAAAATCTATATGTTTCTAGTCTCTTGTGCAATGTTATAAAAAAGGATTTATATTTATTATTTTTGGGGGTTATATTTTCTCCTTAGAGAACATTAATGAATCAAAAATAATTTGTTACTACACACTTTTCAAACTATATTCTCCTAAAATTCTATTAAAACTAATAAGAATATTTTCAATTGAGCAGCTTACATCCACATTATTACTTCTCTTGGAAATGACAAGTAACCAAATTTATTATGTATGAAAGGTCATAGTCTACCTTGCATGGTACAACACCTAAATTCACTTGATAATATGAAAATTTTATATACAATAAGAAGATGCTATGGGACCTATATCAATGCATATTTGAGATAGTCTCTTATTTTATATTGACACTTGTAAAAGTTATAAGAAGAATTGGGATAAGTATAAGGAATTTTAATATATAGTTAATATATTTCAAGGACTTCAAATTGGGTAAATAAACTCGTAATTTACGTTTTCTATTAATTTGAAAAATTTATTATAAAATTTTAGTCACCAATGTAAATAGTAAAGGGTATTGGAAATGAGAAGACTAATAAAGAATGCTTCTTCCTAATTATGACTAAGTCCTATAGACTATTTTAGGTTACAAAATATTTTAGGTTTCTTCTTCTATATGTTATCCTACTATGGATGTGCTTGGTGATCTTTTCAGTCAAGATATTTTGTGACCATTTGACACAAGAATAGGCTAAGTCAATTCATGTAGATGTCATTTGTAGTTTCAAAAAAAATGCAATAATGACACAATAATTCAAAATAAAATAAAAGATGAAAATAAATCTAAGATAGGTTCTACATTAGTATCCAGTGAAAAATAAATCAACTCCCAATAATAATAATTCTTTCAATCCCAGGGTAAGAGAAAAAACTTGTGTTACACTTTTGGCCAACTAAATAGTTTCGAGTGAAATGGTTTTTCCATAAATAGTTTTGGCCAAAATATTTTTTTTCAAAACCACATGGCACATATAGTTTCAAAAAAAACAATTTTGTTCAATATTATACAATCAATTTTTTTCCTTTGTAATTCTCAAATTCACCTCAATTTAAATGTAAATTTTTGATCAAAACGTTTTTGACTAAAATATTTTCGACTAGAAATGTTTTAGCAGAAACCAGCTATGTTGCATCCTAGTTGGTAACCACCTCATCCCTTTTCAAAATTCTTTGAAACTTCCCACTTGAATGGAATAGTTCTTGAGTTTGAATATTATTTTCAAAAAATTAGAAATACCCTTGTGTAAAGCTAAAAGTCAAGAATCCTAATAAATATATATATATATATATATATATATATATATATATATATATATATATTGATTTGTTGCAATATACTTCTTTTAATATTTCAAGTATGTTGTTATAAAAAAAGATGAGGTTGATAAGTATTCTTTTAGATAAAAGGAAAAGCCTGAATATTATTATTAATATAATAGATGTAGAATTACAAAAATAAAGTGACATTGCTATCAATGTTTAGAAATTATGTATCCAATCCAAAAAAAATAGGGTACATTGTCTCAAGTGGCAAAAGTGTAAGCAAAAGAAAAAGGAGGCCAAAGAAAAACATTATCCTCTAACCACAAGTAGTGAGGAAGATAGAAAGGGCATTTTTTAATAGGGAGTAAGATGCAACTTCTCATAACACATGAGGGGTGGCATGGAAATCCACAATCCATTGGAGGTCTTATTAGTAGTGGTTGTAATTTATGTCAACACTTGATGAATTAATTGTTTCTAGTTGTCACTTATGTCAACACTTAAGACTATTTTCTATTTGACATTGGTTGTCATTCATGAGTTGGTTTTCATTGATTTAAAACTTGAGAAGATTTTTGTGTATGTTTGGGAGATTATTGGTATTAGTTGTCAACAGTTGGTAAGATTGTTGCATTAGTGGTCATTGTTGACAATATTCAGTTTGGGTTGTCATTGATGTATGATTATGTGTTCCTAAAGTTCATTGTTTGATGTCATGCTTTCCTTGATGTCATGTAAAGAAGTATTATGTATGGTTGTTGTTAGCAGAGTTAATATCGTGATGATATATTAAGATGAGGATAAGAAGTTTTCCTATTGGTGGAGATAGGTTCGTGATTTCCTATAGCTTGTTGTATGCTCTCTATTATTGTTCTTGAAGAAGTATGTGTTCTTGCAATGTTGTTCTAGCTTCTACAAGTGGGTAGAAGTTTCTATTTCAAAATGGTGTTGTGAAGAATATTTGGGAGGATGCTCCGCATTCCTTCATTGTTGGAGATATGGTTTTGGAGATTTAAATTTAGTTTTTTTGCTATGTGGATGTTGCACTCCTATCTTTTTAGGGCACCTATGTTACAGAGGAATATTTTGTTAATTATTGAAGGTTAGCAATGTTGTTGGTTGTCAACACTAGTTTTAAAAATACTCCACATTTCTTTGCATTGATTTCTCTTCCCCTACAACTTGGTGAATTTTCTCTATCTTTGGAGTGTCTCAGTTCAAATTTAATGTGTTAAAATATTACAAAAATTGATCTTCTAATGTTGTATCTCATGGTTGTGCATTCTATGTTTTTGGGAAGAAGTGTTTTGTTCCTATTTGAGTTGCAATAGTTGTTAGTGGCATGACAATATGAAAGAAGTATCTAGAAAATTTTTTGGATGTTCAAGGAATATCTCTTTATGAATTTCACATTGGTTGTTTATCTCTTTTGGTGTTGTATTATGTTTGAGTTAGTCTTCTTGGTAATTTTTGCATATCTAGTTGATAGGGCTTGTCACCCCTCTTGTTCTATGTGCTTGAGGGTTTACACCAGCATATAAATTTTTGTTAAGGTTATTTTGGCTAACCTATCATATCAAGGTTTGCATTGAGTTAATTCAATTGGAAGTATGTTTTTGGATCAAATGGTTATGCACTTAATGTTTCATCTACACATTTCCTTATTGCAGACCAGGTGGAGCTCCATCAAGCCATCAATTAACCCAAGTATAGGTGTAGCCCCTAGCCAAATTCCTGATTTGTTCCTCCCATGAACTCTCAAATCATTAATTCTTAAAATTATTTGACAATAATCCATATTGAGCTCTCGAAATACATGGCTCCATCAAGTTGTTTGATGACCCTTGGAAGGGTATAATTCATATCACAACCTTGAGTGCTTACTAGACAACCATCCATATTGAAATCTACACCAAACCCCTTACCTATCTCTAAAAATAAATCTTTATAATATATGTATTCTTCAAATCTATTAGCAACAACAAGGAAAAACAAAACATTAAAGTCAAAAACACTTCTCATGAAAAGCTTCATCTCAAAGTGATAAGCTAATTTGAGATGATGAAAATTACTCCAACCTCTAGTGCCACTAGCCTCCAATAGTGATATTAGAGCATCCAGTGGTGTAAGGGAATCAGAAGATCACCCAAAAATAGTTAAATTTCAAGTTTAGAATTTTTAGATGTTTTTACATTTTTGGATACCCTTTTCACAACAATAAAGGGAAAAATCAAAGCTCACATAGCCTACTAGATCAAGCACTCTCTCACACCATTTTCATAGGCACAAAAACATCAAAGCTCTGATATTCACTTAATCTATAAATTTGTAGTATCTTTCTCAGATTCTTTTTACTCATTCATCAATGTAAATATTTGATATGCTCTTTGTAAATATCACTCTTTTCAAAGCACCATAGGTTTGCTCCATATTCATGCCTAGTAAAATAAATTACATCAATAAAATTTGAATGCCTAACTACCACTCATCATTGCACACAAATAGAGATATAGATAATTTTTGATACCATATGAAGGTGAATGTACTTTATTGCATAAAACATCAATTATATCATTTGATTATTACATCTTCATATATAGAGTGGTAAAAAGTGAATTGTTTCATAGATGTGGTTGTGAAAAGAAGAAAATTGGGTGCTCTCTTTCTCCTTCAGGGTTTTGGAACTAAGAGGAGAGATGCAATTTCCTTACTCTTCACTCAAGAACAAACCCTTGATATTTTGATGTAAAGGAGATTGAAATTTTGTAAAGGGTTGTCCTAGGGGATGAATGAAGAAGGTAGAATGGAGCTCTGGATCACTAAAAAATCTACTATTAATGTTGAGTGGGACTCATTCACCAAGCTGGGTGAATCAGTCTAGTTTTCAAGAAAATGTGCAGTAGTAGGTTTCAGCCAAAAGGGTATCCAAATCTATAAAAAATATCTATTAGGCCTTTACAATGGGACTCATTTTCCAATAGTGGTGAATCTATCAACTTCTACTTTTCTAGAAGTTCTAAAGTAGATTTTATTCCTCTGGATCTTCTCTTCTCTTTTTGACTGGTTTCTGGATCTAAGATTGAAAATTTCCACCTATAGAACTTGTCCAAGCTTCTCCAAGGTTTGATGAAAAATTTATTTGACAATTTTTCTCCAACTTTACTTCTTGGCTAATCTGCAAAGCCCTTCAAATCTCTTGTTCAAAGGAAATGAAAAAAAAATATGAATGATGAATGAAGAAAAGAGAATGCTGCAACACATGAAACCTTTGCAATAAGGTGTTGCAATAATGCTTGAAATGGCTGCAATGGATGTGATTCTTTACTATAGCTTAAAGGAGATAGATCTTGAATGTAATGATTTTTTGGATCATGAACTCTACATCACAAATGTTAGCACAATAACAAACATGAATAATAAAATCTTGAACATGATGATTTTTGTACTTAAATAAAGAAAAATACTAGTAATGCAAATGCGAGTCAACCTATGAGCAAGTCATCCACCTCCCAATCATGTTTTTTGTATACTGAAGGAGAGCAACTAGCCAAAGGGACAAGAGCAAGTGACGAACTAGGAGAAACATCAAGTTCAACAATCCTTGTAGGTGGTTTGTCATTTAATCTCATGGAAGAGTAAAATAAATTTATTCAATTCATTATGAACCTCTTTTTCAATTCTATCAACCTCGACATCATCATCAAAATTAATCACAATAGGAGGTCTAAGGATAATGTCCATGGAAGAGTTTGACTCTTGTTATGTCTTTTGTATTGGGTCATTTTGTTTTGGCTTGGGAGGGGGGTCATCATGTGTTGCTTTAGTCATGTTCAGATCTTTAGTTAATTTTTTAATTCTTCATGTAACTTGTGAGCAAGGGCACGACATCTATGCCTACGATCCCTAGCACCTATGTTTCTTTTTGTTTTGTTCTCATGTTTCATTTATATTGGACCATGTTGATCAACCATAGGTTTATTTTCTTCCCTAAGGGGAGGGATGAAAGAAACCATAGGAGGTTATTCAACCGCTTTCTCATGGACTTTATAAATTTGTTTTATTCTAGGTGTGACAGGGTTGGTTTCATTACCACTTGGTCGTTTGTAGGATGTAGGTGAAGTTTTTGTTTTAAGTTGGTCTTGGTTGTTTGGTTCTTGTTCAAGTTTAAGCATGGTTTCATCAAGGATGGGAGTTTTGGAGGTGGATGGGGACATGTGTCGAAGAGATATTTATGCTATCTTCTTTTCCTTAAACTTTCAATAGGACAAGAAAAAGAAGTCTTCTCGAGGTTTTATAAGTTCCATGGGTCTAGGCCAAAAGGAATCTAGGGAAAAGTTTCCTTTGGAAGACAAGGGATTAAAGCTACTATGGTGGATAGTGAATATTTAATTATCAAAGGAAAAATTTAAGAATTTATGCACAATCAAAGTGACAACTTTCATGGATCGAAGCCATGGGTGGCCTAGCTTCACACAAAATTGGTTCAACTATGGGATGATGGAGAATGTGGAATCTAATGTTTTTAGTCCTATTTGCAATGGTAAGTTGATCAATCCTATCGTAGGGCAAGCAAAACCATTTTGTTTCTTGATCCATGCTTTTGGTTTATCATATTCATCTTGATAGAGTTCATGCAAAATTAAAAATTCCTCGGTGATCACATTCTCTCAAAAGGAAGGATCCATTAGTATCCCATTAGTGGGCTTGCCATAGATAAGGTTGGCTATGTAGAGAGGATCATCAAGAAAATGTTTAAGTATATCCTTAGAGGAGAAAGCAATTTCAAGAGGACTCTTAGGTTGGCCATTACGAGGGATGACTTTTATTATCCCTACAATTTCATCTATAGGATTGACATTGATAGCATTATTTAGAATAGAATCAATTTTTTCATCATCTTTATCAACATTCATTACGTCAGTCTTTGTAGTATCATTTTCTTTGACAAATGAAATATTATTTTTGGGCTTTGGGTTGGTAAAAATTTGCAAATTATGGTTAGGAGGGGCAACAAACTTATTTCCTTGATCACTAACACCTCTAATGGATAGGCAGTTGCAATCAATGAGGTCTTGCACAAGATGTTTAAGATGCTTGCAATGTTCCATGTCATGTCTGGTGGTGTTTTTTCTAGCAGAACTTTGAAATCCTCTAAAGGGTAGCCAATCCTTATGCTCAATAATTTTCAAAGTTAGTGGCCAATGAACAAGTAAAGGATTTTGAGGCCTTTACTCCTACACTTTAGGATTTGTGAGACCTAGAAATGTGTTCCTTTTTATGTTCATGTGGTATTTATTTGATTGAGAACAATTCTATACATAGATCAATTCCTATTAAGTGCAAATAGACATCATTCACTAAAGGTTTGGTAGGTCTTTGAGAAAATTATTACCCATCACCAAGAATTAGGGGATACTTCAAATTCATATACTTTGTAATTAAAAAAGAATTTTAATCATTTTCATTATCACCCTGAATCCCTAGCCAGGTGTATAAACAACTCATTTATTTTTAAAACAAACTAGTGAATAGACCAGTGCTTCATCTATTGGGAAAATGGAATCAAGTTTGTAACAACTAGTAATATATTAGCCATTTTACTTAGAATTTGGTGGACTATTTTCATAATACTTTGTAATGTGACAACTCACGATGTCTAAAATGAAACTTATTACCAAATCCTATACTCTTCCCCACAAACCTATGAATCCCTTCAAACATCTTAGTAAATTATTTGAATTGAAACAAAAAAGGAAACACACATTACTTAAAGAAATTGAAGATAAAAGAAAGAGCATTGGTAATTTCATTTATAATTTGCAAGAGAATTACACAAGTGAGTATACATTTTAGAACTACTTGATTATCATCCATGTCCATGAGTTCTATAAAACTATTTTAAGATTATTACATATAGGAATCATACCCTAGATTTCCTACAGTTCTATTCCTCAGTACTTCTTTACAATATGCTTCTTTTTTTAGCTTCACTATTCACCTAGACCATTATGAGACTCAAAATTCAAACCTCCCATAATGATCCTTGACATCCCTTTTATAAAATAAGGGAGAAACAAGCATTAGGCTCAGTACAGTTACATTTCATTTCAAAATTAATTTCATCTTCATTTCAAATATTGCTTGAACAATTGCATTTAATCATTGTGGGATGAGGGAAGGAAAAAGGAAAAAAATCCACATAAGTAGTTGAAGGAGACTGATAGAACTTCCCAAAAGTCATTGCTGTTGTAGTATCAAAATTCACATATCCATACCAAAATAGTAAAATTCACCATCATCACCAACAACACAAACTAACAAACCAACCAAAAGGAACCAAGTCAGAACAAATGACCAAAAAAAAAAGCACCAGCTCAGAAGGAAAATGAGGTTCTACCCTACTTTGTTAGCAATAGAGTAATTATGCCTACTTGGGGTCCTTATTATTGAAGTAGCTACCACCTCCTCCTCATCAGAATCATCGTAGGGTACTAGGGAAATAAGATAGTGACAATATTCAAGGTCATTTTTTATGCCATCAGTAGAAGAGTTGTTAGAAACCAAAAATGAGGGTATTGTGCCTCCCTAGATGAGCTTTGGGACCCTCACTCTTCTTCATTTTCTTCTTAGGCTCAATTGGTTTCTTCCCTTTAAAGTTGACTAATTATTTTGAAATGGTCATGTTCCTCAAATTATAGGTACTCTAGACAATAACCTTCTTTCTCTTCCCACAAACACTTCTCTTGCATTTTGGTGCTATAGGAATTCCGAATGTACCAGGTTTGACCTCAAAAACATTGTCATGAGGCTCTTGCATGATAAGTCTTCTAGACCTTCTAACTGGCATACCTAGTTTATTTGGTTCACCCATTTTACACAAAACTAGATACATACTATAAAACCACCCCACAGACAAGCTACTAGTCTACACTCTCAAAGTGTTGTTGCAGGAGAGAAATCTCAAACCAACCCAATACAAAATAGCATAGAATACAATTGTGAGAGATAAAATTACTACCACCCTAGGGAGCTAAAGAAAGATAAATAAGCCATGCATAATTTAGAATGACACACACTTACATACCTAGGGGAAACACACTACTACTTTTGTGATCACTAGCTGAACACCTACATGTTAATCCTCTTGTACTACAACAATTATTTTACCTCTTCGATAATTGAAAATGGTGAGAAATACTAGAGGAAATCCCCCTTAAGTAGAGTGATTTAAGCATGTCACAATTAATGACTATCCTGGCTCGCACGAGTGAACAAATAATTAATCACTCCATGCTTAATCTCTATAATTGATTCTTTTGGATTTAAAACTTAATCAATGAATCTTATTAAGGATCACCACTTTCCTTTTAATCCATACTTGGAAACAATGATGATGACTAGAAAATCCACCATGTAGTTGTGTATATCTTAGCTATATCATTTGCACTTTGCTGGTTGTTACAGAAATTCCACTATATCACCTCCAAATCTCAACGATGGGAAACACATCACACTATAGGGAATATTCCTAGAAATGCACCTTATTAATGGTCATAGGAGGTGGTTGAACTCCCTTAAGTGTTTCAATGAGGAAAACCTTTCAAGCGATGCCTTCAAATAACCAGAGGCATTTCTCTTTGCCATAATGAGCTTGATGTTGTGGATATCTTTGGTGATGTGTTACAACCAACGATGGGAGGAAACTTAGATGCATGGCCACCATACCACTTCCTTCCACCCACCTCCATTTCTTATCACTGAAGTGAGACCAAAAATCAACAGGACTTCAGTGATGGGTGATGCAAAGGGAAAACATGTTTCATCACTTTTTGTTGAAAAGAAAGTGCCAATGAAAACCACTTTTGTGATGGATGACCACTTAAGACTGGATATTTGCACATGCCAATAAGTTGTTTTGAAATGGGTCCATTCAAGGTAGATGGGATTTAAGTCATTAAGAAGAAAGACTTAATACATATGTCTCTAGACATGAAATATTTAGCCCAACTATGGAAAAATTAAAGCGATAAACTTGTAGATGGTGACTGAAAGACCAAATATTCGGTAACCGACAACCTAGACCAAAGGCTCCAGTGATAATATGCATTCAATGGCCTAAGTCATGACTTATGTGACTGGTGACCGGGAGTAACAATTCAATGCAAGAATAGAATTCCCAGGGGCTTATGAGGGTGAAAATTTAAAATGAGGGTTTTTTAGACAAAAACCCTAGTTCTACCCTTGGACATAGAGGCTCAAAATTATGACAAAGCAATAGCCTACTTAATATTTTGGAAAAAAATTTAGAAGCTCTAGCAATGTCTATTTTTCCAATGATAGTGGCAATACGCATTTGGTTTAAAGCTCAGGGGTAAAGGCTTATTAGGGTAGGGTGTCTTGATGGGAGGCAAGGTAATCATTTATTCTAAAAGTTGGGACATAATGTTATGAAGGGTATCAGGCAAGGGAGTGAATTTTATTTTGGAGTCGCTATAGCAAAAGGGTATAGTGGCCTTAACAATAGCTACTTGGTTACTAACATTTTGAGTTGTTTGTTGAGGGGGGTTGAATTGAAGGAATCCTTTATTTTGTTTATGGGCCTAAATCTCTCAATTTAGCTAGAAGTGGACTTTGTATCTTGACTACTAACCGAATTTTGATAATCATTGAGGGCAGTACATAGGTGCATTGAGGATGGGAATTTCATAATGAAAAGTTTTTCTTGAATCTTAGTTTGTAAATTTTCTATGAACAACTTTTGAAGGTGTGGGTCAAGGACCTTGAATTCAATTTGGGAATAAAGTGATTAACAATGTGAGATAAAATCAGTTATATTTTCTTGCTCTTTTTGCTTGCATCTCATCAAATTGACCAAGGTCATCTTGGGAGTCATATGCACTTGGAAATGGTTTAAAAATGACTCAAAAATTTCATTGAATTAATCAACTGAGTTGTACAATAATGAAGAGAACCATTCCAAGGTAGTATCTTTCAAGGTGTAACTAAATATTTTGGCACCCAAATGCTTTAAGCTCCTTCTATGGTTTCTCACCTAAAAGGAGAAATATTGGAGGCCAAAATGCAATGTTACACTCAAATATTGATGTTATGAGGGATGAAATATGTCTAACTATGATGTATAGATGTAATAAACTGAAAAAGGAATGATTTATTAATATTAATTCTAAGAAATGCAAAGTGCTAGAAAACACAGTGATGTATGCAAAAACACCTAAAAATGCAAGTAAATGATGAAAGAATTGAATAGAACTAGAGAGGTGCACCTAGAATTTGGAATCTAATGCAGAGAGGCTATGGAATCTTCCAGAGTTGACTAGAAATGTTGATTGGGACACTTATGCCAAGTTGGGCAACTTAGTCTAGTATTAGAGAAAATTTGTTGGAACAAGAATCTACCAAATGGGTACTCAGAAATGTAAAAATCAATTTTTAGGCTTGGTAGTGAGCCTAATTCCCCATAGATGGAGACTTAGTCTACTTAGAAATTTTTGGAATTTCGTAATACAATTGTGTAGCTTTTGGCCTGCAATTCCTTTTCTGATAGGTGTTTGAATCTAAATCTACACAAAATGAGTTGAAAAGAGTCTCCAAGCTTCAATTAGGGTTATGCTATATTTGATGGATTGTTGACCACTTTTTGTCACCAAAATATTTGAAAAATCTACATATAGAGCTTGCAAACATAAATTCAAAGAGGGTAAAAAGGGTTAAGTGTTAGAGTATATTGGATTTCCTTGGTCAAACCCTGATTTGGTAATCAAATCCTATGACATGAAATGAAATGAGAAGAGAATGCTAAATACAACATGCAATTTAAAGTACTCACTAAACCCTTGATGTAGAAATATGAAGATATGTAATCAACTGCTCCAATGGATGACTTGATTATGCTTAATGTGCATGAATTCTTGAGAATGATTAAGTGAATGAATACCTAAATGCTTTATGAATTAGGAGATTGTAGGAGATGAAAAATGAGGGGTAAAACACTTATTTATACTTTATTTTCCATAATTCCAAAAAATAACACATCACAAGCTAACCTCAAGGGTAAGAGAATAAAATTATTTTTATTTTTGTTCCCAATGGGACTAAGTCGCTCCAGGAGGGGAGTTAGTCCCACCAGGGAAATTTTACTAGGATTTATAAATTAAAGTGCATTAAATAATGTTTAATGAGAATATCCTCAAAATTACACTTAATTAGGGCTAGAAAGTGCATTAAGGGGTCATTTAAACATAAGGAAAGGGTTGAATTAGTGATGACAAGTCAAGAAAAGCATGAGATTTTTATACAACTCTTTACAACACTTTAAAATATGACTTGGTAAGTAATAAAAAGGGGTTATTAAGGTGAATTATACTGAAAGGGTCCTAGAAAAGTGTGAAAGTGGGTTACAACACTTCATAACCCTTTTACAAGATATATTATAAGTCTTGTGATTCACAAGGGTCCAAGACCTATTGTGAATGTGTTGGTCACATTACAACATTAATTCTAGGAAAAATTAAGCTAAATTCCACTAGGAGAGCTTGAACATGTGAAAAAGTAAAAGGGTTGCTTTTTATGTGTCCACAGTTAGCCCCCACTTTAGTGAGAGGATGAACCTACTTCAAACTCACACTAAAGTAGTCAAACATGCAATTAGGAGGGATCCAAATGCACTAATTTTGGAAAGATGAGACAACAATAATCGAGAGGGGTGATCAAGCCCCTAGAAACAAGATCCCATGGAAAACCAAACATAAATACAAAGGAACATACATGAGAGTGATGTAAAAGAATGAAAGAGGGATGTTGAAAGGAAATAAAGTCAAATCAAGCTTCAATCATTTTTCCAACCCACTATGGATTACATCTAGGTTGTTTGCTTGGAAAGAAAATAAATATTCACTTTGAGGTGACGAAACACAGGGTTGTCTACTAGGTGTGAAAGCCCAAAAGGTGACAAACATACACTCATTGCTAGTATGTACTCAAAAACACATGGGTGGCTATGGGGAAATGTCATGCCTTAAAATGGACTTCCTACTCAACCATACAATATTTATGGGTATGTGCAAGATCATGATGGGGAAAAAAGTGGTGATATGATGGGTATGTGTAGGGTATGTGGTTGATGACTTTTTTTTCACCAAAAAATGATGAAATGAAAATGGTTTTTAAAGTAGATTCTCAAATTTCTACCAATATAAATTATGCTTTACTTTGAATTTAATAAATAATTATTATTCATTTTCTATTTGAATTATGACTAAACTCCTGATTGATGGGCTGATTGAAAAACATCTACAACTTTCAAACTATATCACATATTTTGAATCCAAAACATGAGTCACATTCTATGCTTCACATACTATAGGATTTAAAAAAAAATGAATTTCATGAAGTTTTGACCAAGTTAAGGTGGTCAGACATACGAGTTTTAATATTTTTTAAAAGTTGTAATAAAAAGTTCATATTAATTATTTACTTGGAAAAAAATTAGAAATAAATATGCATCACATCAGGACATGAGTCCTCTACTTATATCTAAAATCTCATAAAAAATATTATCATTTTATTGTGGTTAGGGTGGTCAGACAGACACCTACTTCTTATTTTTTCCTAAAATTTAAGTGCTACTGCATTGAAATTTCAAATTTTCACCAAAGAGATTTAAAAAAAGAAAACCTAGTAGTTTAAAAACTACATTCAATTTGCTACAGATTCTATTCTGACATATTTTTTAAATAATATAGATAACGTATTCAAATTTTTATGTCAAGTTGCCTAACTTTGATTTTTAACCACTTAAGGGCCTATTTTTTCCATGTTGATCTTGCACATACCCTTATACCTCCTGATAACTTTAATAAGACACCAAAAAGGAGAATTTTAGTTTGTGCTTCACGAGACAAGCAAAGGTTTGTATACTTGGAGCTCATGAAAAAATGTGATGGAGCTATAGTAATGCAAGTTGTGTTATGCAAGGTGGCCATGTAAATGCAAATTGCAACATGCAAACAGGTCTATAACTTAGGGAAAATTGTTTCTAATGTCTCGAATAGAGGACCAATCAAAGAATAGAAAATTCACAACTTAGGGGATGCAGTGCATCACATTAGGCCACAAAGAGGAATGTAATATGTTAAGAGAGATCACGCTTATGAAAGACATCATACCCAATGTCATCCACAAAGTTAAAAACACATCATATAAAGTAACAAGGCTACACTAAGAACCAAGAAAAAAAATAATGTAAATGAATAATGCCAATACATATGCCTCCACTTTAAAGGAATTTCTACACATAGTTCTACGAGCATTTTATTTAAAGTAGCGAATGAAAAATGCAAAAAGAAAGAAGACATGAGATCCAACTTAGAAAGACCCTATGCCAAGTCATACGTTTTCATATAAGGCTACATCATGTGAAAGGAAGGAAAAAGAAATAACAGAAAGGGGTTTCCCACAATACGAGAACACCAAACATATAAGGGATCTATGGATTTGGGGTCAGTATGTTCATTGCTGCAATGTTTTGATTAAAGAGCTCAAAACTGTCAACATTCCCTGCATACATAGAACTAGAAGAATGATACAAAGAGAGTGAAAAAAAAAGAAAAATAAATATCTATTTTGGGTCAACATGCAAGAGACATATGTTGTCGCTATGCTTTGCATCATCCCCAAAAGGAAAAACACAAGCAAATGGGAAAGAAAAAGGAAAAAGAAAAAAAATGAAGAATCTTTTGGGTCAATATAAAGGAGACATTTGGATCTAAATTCCTTGCATCATCCCCAAAAGGAAAAACACAAGAAAAAGAGAAAAATGAGAAAAAAATGGTTTCGGTCAACATGGAACACAGGGAATCTCTACGCTTTGCATCATCCCCAAAAAGAAAACACAAAAAAAAGCAAAAAATAAAGTAAAAGGAAAAAGAGAAAGTGATGTATGACATATAGAAGAATGAAGATACAAATAGAAGAATGTCACAAAGAGAGGAGAACATCAAACGATACATTACTAGGGAACACAATACATACATGTGAATAGAAAATAGAAAGAAAATAAAATGCAAAAGACTAGTAAGAAAAACGTAAGTCAACCAATGAGCAAGTCATTCACCTCCCAATCATGTTCAGTGTATTACAAGCATAGTTGACTATCCAAAGGGACAACTGCAAGTTTTGAATGATGGGAAGTTCCAGGTTCTACACTTATTGGGGAGATATGTCATTTAAGCTCATGGAAGAGGAAAATAATGTATTCAGATCATTATGCACCTCTTCGTCAATTTTAGTGATCTCATCATCATCATCTAGATTGGAGGATGAATGAAAATGTCCAATGATGGGTGTATTATGAGTTGTGGTTATTTTATTGGATCATCATGCATTGCTTTTGTCACATGCAAATTTTGATTCTCTTTGTTTTCTTCATTTTGTAATTGATGGGAAAGGAGATGACGTCGATGCCTATGCTCCCGAGCACCTCAATTTCTTTTGATTCTATTTTGAAATTGTGTGGGTGTAAGAGCAGGTTGATCCACCATAGGTTCCTTTTCTTCCCTAAGAGGAGGAATAGAAGAAACCATGGGAGGCGGGTCAATCACTTTCTCTTTTACTTTATATACTTTTTTTATGCAAGGGGACATTTTCATTATCTCTTGGGTGTTTGGATGAGGAAGGTGAAGTGTTTATTACGAGTTTCAATCTAGATTTGCTAGTTTAGGTTCAGGTTGAAGCATTGTCTCATTGAGGATGGGAGTGTTATAAGTAGATGAGGATTGATTACAGAGGGACAATTCAGTAATTTTCTTTGCTTTAAACTTTTGATAAGCAATGAAAAATAAATCTTTGCGTGGTGTTATGGGTTCCATGGGCTCTGGCCAAAAATATTCTAAGGAAAAATTTCCTGTAGAGGAAAAAGGGTTAAAGCCACTATGGTGAATAGTGAATATGTTATTTTCATGGAAAAACTTCAAACATTGATGTGTGATGAAAGGGACAAATTTCATTGAGCGAAGCCATCAATGGCCTAGCCACAAATGAAACTTATCTTATTGTGGAATGATAGAGAATGTAAAATTCATTGTCTTAGGTCCTATCTGTAATGGAAGGATGATTGATCCTATCGTAGGGTACACAAAACCATTTTGTGTTTTGATCCATGCCCTTAGTTTGCTATAATCATCTTGATAAAGATCATGTAATACCAAATTTCCCTCAATGATCACATTCTCACTACATGTGAGATCTATAAGTATCCCATTAGTGGGATTATCATAAATACAACCGGCTATGTAAAGATGACCATGAGGAAGATTCCAAAGAATATCCTTAGAAGAGAAAGTAATATCAAGATTTTTCTTAGGTTGGCCCTTATGAGGGATAATGTCTATCACAATTACCATTTCCTTTATAGGATTGATAGTGATGGTATCTAGAATAGGATTGGGGTGTTCAATAGCTTTATGAATAGTCATCACATCATTGTTTTGAGTTTCACTGGCTTTGATGAATGACACATTATGTTTAGGCATCAGATTGGTAAAAAATTGCAAATTTTGATTGGGTGGGGCAATAGATGTATTGCCTTTAACATTAACATTTGAAATGGATAGATGGCCAGAATCAATGAGGTCTTGCACTATTTGTTTAAGACACTTAAACTATTATATGGAATGTCCATTTTGTCTATGATAATGGCAATAAGCATTAGGTTGAAAGGTTGGTGGCAAAGGTTTAGTTGGATCCAATGGTTTAACATTAGGTAATGAAATTATTTTTTGTTGTATAAGTTGGGTCATTGTGTTATGAAGAGTGTCTGGTAATGGTGTAAACTATCATTTTGGATCTCCATAACTATAAGGTATCACGGATTTAACAACTGCTACGTGGTTATTGAGAGGTTGAGTTGGTTGTTGAGGTGGGGCTTGAATTGTAAGAGCCCTTTGTTTGGTTTTTGAAATGGTTGTGAATTTTTTGAAGTGATAGGTTCATATTTTTTAGTTTGGTTGGAAGTGGATTTTGCATCACAACTACTAATCGAATTGTGATAGTCACAAAGGGTTGTGCACAAGTGCATGAAAGAGGGAAATTTCCTCATGGTCAATCTATCTTGGATTTGACTTCAAGCAAATTTTCAATGAACATATTTTGGAAATGTGGATCCAGAATTTTGAAATTGAGTTAGGTATAAAGTGACTGATAGCGTGAGATGAAATTGGTTAATTTTTCATCCACATTTTGTTTACATCTCATTAAATCAGCCAATGTCTTTTTTGGAGTCATATTCACTTCAAAATGACTTATGAATGCATCAACTAGTTCATTGAATGAACAAATTGAATTATTTGATAAGGATGAAAACCACTCTAGGGCAATGTCTTTTAAATTCCTAAGGAATAGTTTGGCCAACAATTTATCATCAAGGAAGAAGTCACTACATAAGGTTCTGTAAGTATTAACATGATTAGTTGGATTGCCCTTCCTGCCAAACTTCTCAAATCTAGGAATTTCTATTCCTTGTGGCAATAGTGTTTGCAGTATTTCCAAAGATAATGGGTTGCTTCAAACATAATAGGTGGGTGGTCCATTCTAGTTTTGGTTGATGCTGGATATTTGTTTATTCATGGAGGAGACAGTTTGGAAATGTTGTGTTATTAGAGGATCAGTGTAAGTGGTATGAGGTGAAAGGGAAAGTGGTGATGGAGTGTATGTAGTTGTAGGGCAAGTGAACGGAATGCTAATAGAGGGAATGGTGGAAGAGGAGAGAAAATTCGATGCCACACAAGAGTTAAGAATGCAAATAGGAATAGTTGAGGAAGGAATCACATTTCTAACCTTTTGCATTATGGTTGTAACTTGCGAAGTAGTGTAGGGTATGTGTAGGATCATGATGGGCCAAAAAGTGGCAATATGATAGGTATTTGTAGGGTATGTGGCTGACGACTTTTTTTTAACCCAAAATTGATGAAATGAAAAGGGTTTTTAAAGGAGATTCTCAACTCTCTACCAATATAAATTATGCTTTCCTTTGAATTTAATAAATAATAATTATTTATTTTCTATTTGAATTACGAATAAATTCCTAATTGATAGGTTGATTGAAAAACATATATACATTTCAAACTGCATCACATTTTTTGAATCCAAAACATGTGTCACATTCTGTGCTCTTTATACTATAGGATTAAAAAATAAATAAATAAATTGCATGAAGTTTTGACCAAGTTAAGGTGGTCAGACATACGAATTTTTATATTTTTCAAAAGTTATAATAAAAAATTTAGAATTAATTATTTACTTGGAAAAAATTTACAAAAAAATATGCATCACATCAAGACATGAGTCCTCTACTTATATTTAAAATCTTATAAGAAAATATTACCATTTTATTGTGGTTAGGGTGGTTAGAAAGAGATCTACTTCTTATTTTTTCCCTAAAATTTAAGTACTATTGCATTGAAATTTCAAATTTTCACCAAATAGATTTTATTTAAAACAAAATAAACCGAGTATTTTAGAAACTACATTCAATTTGCTACAGATTCTATTCTTACATATTTTTGAAATAATATAGATAATTTATTCAAACTTTTAAGTCAAGTTTCTTAACTCTGATTTTTTTGAATTTTTTGCCACTTAAGGGCCTATTTTTTCCATGATGATCCTACACATACCCTGTAGCTAGGTATAGATAACACTGTGGAAGGAGGAGTGTTGAGTCCTCCTTGACTAACCATAGTGTTTGTTGGTTGGGATGTAAAAGGAGCATGTATGTTGTATATCTCAACAATGTGTTTCATAACATTTAAGCCTTCATCACTTTCAATCAAGTGATGGATGTGTTCTATAGAAGGAATTGTAGTGGTTGTAATATTTTCAAGACACAAGTTTTGTTGCAAATGTGCTAAATCATCGTGAATGTTAACGACTTTGTCTTGCGGAATGTGATCATTTGATGTGTCAACTTGCATGCTATTGGAAGGCACAATATTGCTAAAGGTAGGGTCCATGCCTAATGCACTATTGTCAATACCAAGAGTAGTAGCTTGAGACAACCCAAGGTCCACAATGAGTTTTTTTATTGTGGGATGAAACTTCTTCTCACTAAATTATTATTAATAGGGTACCAAACACTCGTACAAGGGCTACTAAAGATGGGGTGGATGCAAATGAAATGAAAAATATGAGTAATAAAATGCTAATAATAGAAATTTTAGAAAGTATAATAGAGATGTAATAACAAAAAAACTACAAAAAATGCCCAAAAAATATCAGAAATTATAGTGTAAAATGTGCAGAAGGACTAGGTTGCCTATTGTGGCGAATTAGTCCTAGTGATGAATTTTTTTGTGATTTTTCATAAAAAATGAATGCAATTTTATGTCTTTTAGATGTAAAGATATAGCTACAGTATGAAAATGTAGAATTTTATTGGTTTTCAATGAAATATGATGTAAAAATGCAAGCTATATGAGCTTTTCACTAATGCAATTTTGAAAACCCTAGGATGCAATTTAAACAATGAAAAACTTAATGCAATGTAAATGAAAATTAAACCTAGGATGCTCTTAAAATCAGAAGCAAAAATGTTCAAAATTCAAGTTCACCAAAATGTAACCAAAGATTTTGCCAACTGAATGCTTTAACCTCCTTCTAGGGTTTTTCACCTAAACGGAGAAAGATTAGAGGCCAAAATTCAATGTTACATTCAAAGATCGATGTTATGAGGGATGGTATATGTCTAACTATAATGTTTAAATGTAACAAATTGAAAAAGGAATGATTTGTTAATGCTAATTCTAAGAAATGCAAAGTGTTGGAAAACATAATGATGTATGCAAAAACACCTAAAAATCCAAGTAAATGATGAAAGAATTGAAAAAGACTAGAGAGGTACACTTGGAATCTAGAATCTGATGTAGAGAGGCTCTATAATCCCATAGATTTGATTGGAAATGTTGAATGTGACGCTTACGCCAAGCTAGGTGACTTAGTCCAGTTTCAGAGAAAAACTACTAGAATGGGAATCTACCAAATGGGTACTCAAAAATGTAAAAAATAAATTCAAGCCTAGGAGTGGGAATAATTCACCATAGATGGTGACTTGGTCCACCTGGGAATTTCTGGAATTTCAGAACATGATTGTGTAGTTTTCGGTCTACAATTCCTTTTTTGATAGGTGTCTAAATCTGAATCTATAGAAAATGGGCTAAAAAGAGTCTCCAAGCTTCAGTTAGGGTTATGTTGAGTTTGATGTATTTTTGACCACTTTTTGACACCAAACTCTTTGAAAAATATGCATACAAAACCTACAAACACACATGCAAAGAGAGAAAAAAGGGTTAAGGGTTAGAGTTGTTAGAACTGTAAAATTTTGAAATTTTCAATCCATTGCATTCAAGTGTTTCCAAGAATAAATCTTCCTCATAAGCATAAGGTTTCCTCCTCATGGCATCTTGCTTTTTTTTTGTCATAAATCCACTGAATCCATCAAGTCCTTTGCATTTCATTGTATTGCCTATTTCGGCGGGACATAGTGAAAGTCTCCCCGACCTATGTATTTTTCACTAATATATACTTGTTGCAGAATATCGGCAGGACTCTTCTTTTTTTCCGGTGACTGAGAAGTTTCATATCGGCAAAGGAATTATTGTCAGAGTAGAGTCATAGTGAAGTATTTTTTCTTGCCGACCGACATATAGAAAAAATATATCAGCATATGTTGGGGCATTGATGTAATGTCACGAAAAATACATTATGTCATACTGACTAATACATATAGGGGTTATTTCGGCCAGACTGTTTGGTATCGGCATGAAGTCATAACAAAATCATTTTGTTTTACTGATTGGCTTGCAAGAAAATGTCTCGGTAAGACTTATATGCATCAGGGAAGGTCTTGGTGAAGTGGCTATTGTTTTGTTGAACCAAATACAAGGAGATTCAAAAGCTATCTGAGAGAAGTTATAGAGTCTTGCTGATTCAAAAGTTACGTTGATAGAGATGTGCATCGCCAGGAGGAGAAGTCTTCAGTGTAAGTCTCACTGAGGTTTGAAAGTTATACTGATAGGGTATTTCAGGGTGAGTCTCATCGAATGGAGCAATTTGGATGAAGGGGTTCGGTGAGACATTTGGTGTTGGTATGAGTCTTTTGGAAGATTCATGGTCTTGCTGATGAATTTATTTCATTGGTAAGATTTATTTTATCGGTGAGAAACTCAATGGTTTTGCCGAAGTATGGTATCATAGGTGAAGGGGTGATTTTGTCTCAGCGACTAGAGAATGACTGGAAGAATGCACATCGGTAGGACACAATGAAGTCTTAGTAACATCTCCCCGACTCAGAATTGTTATAGCGACATGAAAAAATAGAAGTGATAGTCATCATTTTGATTCCAAGTGTCAATATGATTGTATAATGTCTTCACAAAAGGTGTAATAGACGTTGCAAAAGGACTTCACCCCTGATTTGAAAGTCTCTCATCAAAAGGACATTTGATGTGACAGTGCCAGTTTCAAATGGGTCTTCATTCATGGTTCATTAATGGCACGATGGGATATAACAGTAAAGTTTTAATCAATTCTTTAGTTCTAAATTGATTGTAGGTGAATTGGCATGCTGAACAGAGAACTGAGACATTTCTCATTCTGAGGAGCTCAAGTAGAATACTGTAAGTAATTACTTTTTTTTTCACATTTTGATTCTATAAGCTTGAGAATGGAGTCTTCTGGTTCTGAAAAGGGTAAGGGTAGAAAGCCTAGTGAGAGTAGTCTATCAAAAGGAAAGAAACAAAAGGTTGATACAGAGCATGAGGGCACTGAAAGGAGGTTGAAATAGGACCTTATTGATCAACTACCTGGCTCAGGGCCTAAAGCTAGAAGGTCTATACAGCTTAGGGTAGAAGTTGATAAGTTAGATGATAAATGTAAGTTCATAGGTGATGTCTAGACTACCATAAGAGGGTATGAGCTATTCAATTTCCATTACCATAGAAGAAATCACTTTGAACTAGTCTGTAACCCATGGAAGCTGAATGTAGGGAAACTGTTGTGCCCTAATATTTTTGTAAATGCAGAATTAGTGAAATTGCTTGCAGATAATTATCATCCAAAACATAAGGCTATATGTGACCCATCTAGAAAACAACATATATATGTGTATAAAGAAGCAATAGGTGAGGCTTCCAAATTGGAAAGGTTTTGCAATGAGGAGATCAATTGTGAAGAGGTGGAAAAATAATTTTCAAGAATGGATACAATCTATAAGGGTTTGAGGTTGCCTATTCATAGAATTAAATAGGGTAACAAGTCAGAACCTCTACAAGATAGTGAGGGGCCTCCTTATCATGTAGATTTGTTTGAGCCTTATATGAAGTACACATATTTTTCAGTGTGTTAAGTATTGGGGATGGATACCTTGGAACTCATGTCAATTGTGCCAATGATTATCACAACAAATATCCAGTATCACAACTCTAGACCATTTGACTATGCTTCATATATTTCTAGGGATCTTGATTCAAGATTGGTGGCTATAAAGGGTTGAGCTTCTATTGTTCATCTCAAACACTATTCATTATTGATGCACTTGGTGCTATATTTTGGATAGGAGTTGGGAGTATGGCCTCCAGAAATGAGAGTTGCTCAAATTGGTAAGGAGGGTGAAGTATCGCGTGTTCAGTTGTGGACTGCTATTTGGGACAATAGGTTTTCCAATTCTAGTTTCATCCACTTTGAAGAATATTTTGTGAAAACTTTGTACAAATTGTATAAGTATCCTTGTAACTATTCATTGACTAATGAGATTAAAAGGTTTCTTCATCCAAAAGATTTCAATGGGCCAATTGATCATAACTAGGGTGACTGGTATTATTTGGAGGGAGCTATAATGATTAGGGTATATGGATTTGAAGATGCCCCTTTTATTCTGCCAAGGACAGTTCCAAATAGAGTTGCATATTTGGAAATTGTCATACAAGTGGATTACTATAGTGTGATGCATTTCAATTCTTTTGGGTAGCAGGATTTTATGCCTAGTACATTATGTTTTGGTGATTTCACTGTGTTAGCTAAGGAAGGATACAATTCAATTCTTGATAGATTGTTGGATTATAATATGAAAAAAGGACCACCCAGAAAGGATTTTGATCTAGAGGGATATATAAACTCTATTAAGATGAAGATAAATTTTGGAGGGTATCAGCATGTGCCCTATCCTTTTGATGATATGATTAGGAATTTGGATGAAGAGGAAGCAGAGATGGTGGTTGATAGCTATAACCAAGGGCTACAAGATACAGAGATATTTTCTTCTAGAGATGAGGAAACCTCAATGGATAAAGTGCCATAGAGTAGAACAGAGAAGGTATCTAGGTTGAGGACTCGGCAGTATGTTTTCCCAACTAGAGAACATAGTATTGAAAGTGGTGATATTGATGCAAGGAATATGGAATATAGATCATTTGTTTCAAATGATGAGTTTATAAACTCTCTAGAGTTCAAAGCATTCTTGTACAAACAGAAGGGGAAAGATATCAGAGAAAATGTTGGTGATGTCACTTCAAGGAATGAAGAACAATTATTGGGTCAATTAAGAAAATGTGTGGATGATGAAATGACAAATATGACTCCTAAAAAGGGGAGGAAAATGTTGGAGAATGCTAGTGTCATGATTTTCCTTGGACTTGATTTGAACTCTGCATTAGTTTTTGATAGCTTCTTAAGAGACAATAATGCCACACATAATATTGATAAGAAAAAAGTAACAGAAGTGTATGCAGGCTCCATGTATAATACTGATGAGGGATCATTGATGATATATAATTTATACCCACCCCATAGGAAATCAGTGTTAATTGATATAGAGAAGGAATTTGGCCATGTTATGACCCTAAAGGTTGGAGAAGTTGTTCCTCTGGCTACTACAGAGATTGGGATCAATAGTACTGCACTTGAAGCTGCAAATCATATTATCAATCGCCATCAAAAATTCTATGAGGAATTGTAGGGGGATGAACAAGGATTAACTGAAGCTTTCAATAAAACTATGATCATATTCTCTGATGATAAAGGGGAATTGAAAGATGCCACCAGATGGAAGAATGAATGTGACTCAATACTGAATGACATCATGAAGACAGCTTCTACAAAGGATACAACATTGGAGGAAGTGAGCGAGAAAAATGAGGAAATGGTCAAGATGGAAATCATGATCTAGAATGTTGTTGGAGATGTGGACACATATGAGCGCTGAGATTATTTGGACCACCTCGCTAAGACTCATTTGTGGCTAAATAGAGCCTAATTATTCTCTATCATTTTTTTTGTAGTTTGATATTTCCTATTTTTGAAAGGATTCATCCTTTCATATTCTCAATGTATAAATATCCATTTTGAAAACAAAATGTGGGTGATAGGTAGAATAGGATAGAGAATAGAGAAGAGACGGTAGAATACAATTTTTTGGCAAGGATGAGCCTAGTTGCATATGTAAAATCATGGAGATATCAATGAAAATCTATTACTATGGTGCAATTATTTCTGGTATCAGTTGTTTATGATATTCATTGAAAACTATTATTGAAGTTGTCTCTATAATGGTGTTTTCTGGTTATTCGAATTAGTGTAACAAGTTTATACCTAGTTCGTCAATGCACATTTGCTGCATCTCTATGGTCAATTAATAGTTTCTTTCCAGTAAAGATTAAATTCTTTGAATTGATCATAGTAATTAGGGAATGTCAACTGGATTACTAAGAAGAACCCAATAATCACAATCTTGCATGTTTATACAAGCTATAAGCCAAATAAAATGCTAAATAACTTGAATGTCTACTAGAACAATGTACTTGTTTCAGATTTCTCTTGACTCTGTAAAACCTTTAAGGCACTGGTCTTTTCATTTTCATTCTTTAGTTTCACTCACATTTTTTGCATCTGTTAACTGAACATATTAGGGTTTAGTTTTGAATACTAGTATACAATTTATACAAAATTTGATTTCATTTGTCTATTTCATATGCCAACGTGGACAAATCATTGCATGAAATATAATTATAAGCCAAACCTGCATAATTCAGATAGGTATACCTACCTAGGTCTACCAGCACCTAAAAACTAGAAGGTCCAAAGTCTTTTCGACCTTTCCTATTTCCCTAAAACATTGTGAAAGATTGGCAACCTTTCATGGTTCAAACCTACATTTTTGAGAGCTAACAAGAGTATAGGGGTTTGCCTTGGTCAAACCCCAATTTGGTAATCAAACCCTATGAAGTGAAATGAAATGAAAAGATAATGATGAATAAACAACATGCAATTTCAAGAACTTACCAAACCCTTGATGTATAAATCTAAAGATATGCAATGAAGTGCTCCAATGGATGACTTGATTATGCTTAGAGTGTTTAAATGCTTGAGAATGATTAAGTGAATGAATGCTTCAATGCTTGATGAGTTAGGAGATTGTAGGAGATAAAAAATGAGGGAAAAAACCATTGTTTATACTTATTTTCCATTAATTCCTGAAAATAGCTAAACCATAGATTTTTGGTACCACAAGGCTCTCTAACTCTTTTAGGGTTTTGCACCTAAAAGGAGAGAGGTAGGAAAAAATGATAGTTAGGTTCATTCAAATTAAGATGTGTATGATTAAATTATGTCTAAATGAAATGTTATAGATGCATCTAATTGATAAGAGTGATTGATTATGAATGCAAAACCTAAGAAATGTGACTTGTTTGAAAACACATTGTGTTATGTAGAAATGAATTAGAAATGCATGCAAAACTAAAAAAAACTGAACCCAACTAAAAGTGTGCACCTGGAATGTTGAAGGAGACCGGAAATGACATTTGAAATGTTGTTGATTTTGGTTTTTAGGACTAGAGGGACTCATTCACCATTCTAAGCGAATCGGTCCCAATTCTCTAAAATTGAGCCTGAACCCATTTCTGACAAAAGGGTATCTAAAAATGAAGAAAACTCAAAATTGACCCTGGAGTGGGACTCATTCACCACCCATGGTGAATGAGTCCACTTTAGAAATTGTGGAGTTTCAAAAATGGAATCCAGAGCTTCCGATCTACACTTTGACTTCCTATAGGTGTCTGCTTCTAAAACTCTGATTTATAGATCTAAAAATGAGTTTATGCTGACATTTTGACTTATTGAATGAGAAGAAGACTTTGGAAACCTTGTAACTTGATTCTTAATGATTTTTAACTTCTAAGAGACCTAAATCTACAAACACACAAGGCAAGAGAGAGATGTTGAATATTAGGGCATGGGGGTTTGCCTTGGTCAAACCCCTTTTAGGTAATTAAACTAAGATGATGAAAGAATAGAATGAAACATGTAATAATGGAATCAATTACCTTTCCATGATGTTTGATCTTGTATTTTTGCAAAAATGGAGGAGGATTCAACCCTTGAATGTCTTTAGGAGCTTTCTTGATGTCTTGCATGATAAAACCCTAAGTTGCTTGATTTGAAATGGAAGATTCAATGATAAGAGATAAGAGAGATGTGAGATATTAAAATGAGTTAAAAGACTTATATTTATAGGGAATTCACCTATTTTACCTATTAATCCCTCATCATAGGCTGACATGGAGTATTAAACTTAAATTTCACTTTTTTCACACTCAAAGGTCAAAATTGGTCCAAATGGAACTCATTCGCCACCCACGGTGAATGGGTCCCACCTGGATGCAACTGATTCACCATGCATGGAAAATGGGTCCCATAGGGTCCAATTTGATAGCTAGGAAGCCAAGAGATAAGGAAATAAGGTTTAAAATGCAACCTTGTCAAGTATTTGATCAATTTAGGCCTCAAGATGCACAATATGGGTTGATATCGGACTATTAGTGATGATGTGAATGTAAAATAGGGCCTGTGACACATAAAACAATGTGAAAGTGTGATTGAATACACTTTACAACACTAAAATGAGGTTCACATAGCCTAGGAAGGCACAAGAACCAATGTGAATGTGCAAGGCACATTACAACACTAGTTTAACATTAAGTTTAAGTTATAAGCCTTCTAGATTGATGTAAAGATGTCATTAAACATATTTTATAATGTTGAATTAGGGAGAAATGGGTTCATTAAGTCTATAAAATCATTAAATTCCTTTACAAGACTTGACAACACCTTTACATGACATCATTAAATGCATATTAAGGGTCCAAGACCTAGTGTGGATGCATAAAATGCCTCACATCACCTGAATCAAGGCCTCATTAAGTCCAATTTATCATGAATTAATCCCACATGTGTCAAGAAAAGGGTACTTTTTTCTAAGGTTTAATAACACATCACGGGCTGACCTCAAGGGTAAGAGAATAAAATCTTGCTCAGAAATTAAAATTATTTTTATTTTTGTGCCCAGTCGAACTAAGTCGCCCCAAGTGGCGACTTGGTCCCACTAGGGAAATTTTATTGGGTTTCAGAAATTGAAGTGCATTAAATAATGTTTAATGGGAATATCCTCAGAAATACACTTAAGTAGGGCCATAAAGTGCAATAAGGGGTCATTTAAACATAAGAAAGGGTTGAATTAGTGATAACAAGTCTAGAAAAGTGTGAGAGTTCATTACAACTCTTTACAACACTTTAAAATAACACTTGGTAAGTAATAAAAAGGGGTTATTTAGGTGAATTACAATGAAAGGGTCCTATAAAAGTGTGAAAGTGGGTTACAACACTTTTACAAGACATTCTAGAAGTATTAATGATTCACAAGGGTCCAAGATCTAATGTGAATGTGTTGGCCACATTACAACATTACATATAGGAAAATTCAATCCAAAGTCCACTAGGAGGGCTTGAACATGAGAAAAAGTAAAAGGGTTACTTTTTTCATGTCCACAATTAGCCCCCACTTTAGTGAGAGGATGAACCTACTTAAAACTCACACTAAAGTAGTTGAACATGCAATCAAGAGGGATCCAAATGGACTAATGTTTGCAAGATGAGACGACAATAATCGAGAGGGATGATCAAGCCCCCAGAATCAAGATCCCATGGAAAAGAAAACATAAATACAAAGGAACACACATGAGAGATGTAAAAGAATGAAAGAGGAAAGTTGAAAGGAAATAAAGTTGGATCAAGCTTCGATCGTTTGTCTAGGCCGTTGTGGATTAAATCTAGGATAATTTCTTGCAATTAAAATACATACTCACTCTGGGGCAATGGTAATCATGGCTTTTCGCTAGGTGAGAAATCCCAAAAGGTGAGAAACATACACTCACTGCTAGTATGTACTCAGAAACACTTGGGTGGTTATGGGGAAAAGACATGCCTTGGAATGGGCTTCCTACTCAACCATACTAAATTTATACCTCTTGATAAGTTTAATAAGGCACTAAAATGGACAATGTTGTTTCGTGCTTCATGAGACAAGCAAAGTTTTGTATGCTTGGAGCTCGTGAAAAAATGCGATGGCATTATAGTAATGCAAGATGTGTTATGCAAGGTATCCATGTAAATGAAAAATGAATTATGAGATTGTAGGAGATGAAAAATGAGGGGAAAACCCCTTATTTATACTTTAGTTTCCATTAATTTCTGAAATAACACATCATAGGCCAACCTCAAGGGTAAGAGAATAAAATCTCACCAAGAAATTAAAGTGCATTAAATAATATTTAATTGTAATATCCTCAAAAATAAACTTAAGAAGGGCTAGAAAGTGCATTAAGGGGTCATTTAAACATAAGAAATGGTTGAATTAGTGATGACAAGTCTAGAAAAGCATGAGAGTTTGTTACAACTCTTTACAACACTTTAAAATAAGACTTGGTAAGTAATAAAAAGGGGTTATTTAGGTGAATTATAATGATAGGGTCCTAGAAAGGTGTGAAAGTGGATTAGAACACTTCACAATACTTTTACAAGACATCGTAGAAGTCTTAATGATTCACAAGGGTCCAAGACCTAATGTGAATGTGTTGGCCACATTACAACATTAAATCTAGAGAAAATCAACCCAAAGTCCACTAGGAGGGATTGAACATGAGAAAAATTAAAAGGGTTACTTTTTTTAGGTCCACACAAGGACCTAGGAAAAAGTCACTACATAAGGTGGTGTAGGCATTAACATCTCTACACCTTGTGGCATTGGTGTTCGAACGCAATATCTCCCAAGAAAATGGACTAATTTTGACATAATATGTAGGTGGGAAATTTTGATTTTTTTGCATGGTGGAAATTTTATTTTGAAGGGATGAAACAGTTTGGAAAAGTTGTGCTATGAGAGGGTCATTGTTTATGTTGTGAGATAGAGGTGAAACTAGTGATGGAGTGTATGTGGTTATAGGACAAGTGATTGGAATGCTTATAGGTGGTAACGTAGGAGATATAACTTGTGATTCCACATAGGAACTAGGGATGCTAGCAAGAATACCCAGGGAAGGAATCACATTACTAACTTGTTGCATTGTTGTTGTGACTTGAGGCTTGGTGTAGGTAGTTATTGAGGCTATTTTTTTGGAGGAGAAATTTTAGTTCCTCCTTGACTTGTAACATTTCTTATTGGTAAAGAATAACTAATGGTTGAGGGAATATTGTTTTCCAAAGATTTGAACTATGTTTTTCACAAGGTCAAGGCCATTGTCACTTTCAAGCGTGCAATGAAAGTTTTCTATGGTAATAATTGTAGTAGCTGAAATGTTTTTAAGGCTTGTGCCATAGAAAAATTTCCCCTTATCATTTTCATGGAATTTTAGGTCTTGTTTCATTGTATTTGATATATTTTTCTCTCATTTTATGTTGTGACATGGCTTGAACATTCATATTTAGCTATTAAAATTCAAATAATGACATCTTCTGAAGGTGTTCTGAAGTGTTGTAAGACATTTCTACATTCTTCTAGACTCTATTTATTGTAATTCACCTAAAAATCACCTTTTCATCACTAAACAAGTCCTATTTTGAAGTGTTGTAAAGTCTTGTAACAAGATTTCACACTTTTCTAGGAACAACTTCATTATTTATCCCTTTCTCATGCTTTATTTGACCCCTTTATGCCATCATATGATTTAATTAGTTGTATTTTTGAATGTTAACCTAGAAAATAACATTAAATACAAATTAATTCCCAACACCTATTTTCAGGAGCTCCCCTTGGCTCCAAATTCAAAATTTTTAAAGTTTCCTTTCATGTTTTTATTCAAAAAAACTTGATGTCAGCCTGTGATGAGGTATGAATGGTTAACTAAGTCACAAGTGTGTATAAATATGTGATTTTCACCTCATTTTACATCCCCTACAATTCTCCAACATTAACACATCATATTCAAGCATTCTCCAACATCAATTCAAGCAATATTCAAGCACTTTGGAGCATCCATTGACATTACTTCATATTTACATTATCAAGGGCTTGATTAGCTGATAGCTATTGCATGTTATTAGTTTATCATTCCCTTTCATTTCAATGTTTCATTAAGGTTTTTATTACCAAAAGTGGGGTTTGACCAAGGAAAACCCCTATTTTCTTACCCTCAACCATTTTTCCCCTATTGGATGTGTGTTTGCAGACCTAGGTATGCAAATTTAACAAGATTTTTGGTGTTGAAGTTTGGTAAACAATTCAACTAGGTGCTTAAAGTCAAATCATTCATATTTCAAGCATGGAGAAGGTTTTCTGTTCATTTCTTGCAGAATTGACTTCGACAACCCGACAATCAAAGATTTTCAGATCTAGTGTTGCAGAGTTGTCTCCTAACTTTTCAAAAATTTGGGAGAGAATTAATTTTCCACTAGTGGTGAATGAGTCCCACCTTAGGACTAAAAATATGATTTTTTTCAAATTCTAGATCTTAACAGTCAGAAACTAGTTTCTAACACTTTTTCACCAGTAGGAGGACTAATTCGCCACCCTAGGCGAATGAGTTCCACTGTGAAATTTTAGTGATTTTAGTCAGCATCCACAACATTCTAGATTCATCAAACATATCCCAGGTGAGATTTGTTTCATCCTGTTTCTTTCTATTCTGCATTATTTCTTCATTTAGTTCATTGTTTGCATATCACAGTGTTTTTTCCAAGATAGTTTAGATCTTAGTTTTGCATTCATATTCATTCATTTAAATCACTCAATTGCATTTATTTTACTTCATTTATCATAGACAACATCCTGCATAAGATAATTTGAATGAACTAGTTAGCATTTTTGGCCCTACCTCTCTCCTTTTAGGTGAAAAACCCTAGAAGATCTAGATAAGTCCTAGAGAGCCAAAAATCAATGGTTCATTTTGGTGAACCTGCATTTTGAACACTTTGTATTTCTGATTTCATTTGCATATTGTATCCTATATTACTTTTTCTTCAACATTCAATTAGGACATTATTTTGTTTTTGCATTCTAGGACTTTTCATATTGCATTAGTGAAAACTTCATTTAGATTTCATTTTTGCATTACATCTCATTGAAAAAACTAAAAATCTTCATTTTGCATCTTTGATTGCATTCTGTAGAGTAGTAAATTCATCTTAAAATTTCTAAAAAACATCATACTAGGACTCATTTTCCACCTTGGGTGAATCAGTCCCTCCGCACTTTTTAAAGAACATTTCTAGCATTTTTTTTTGGCATTTTCTTGCATTTATGTATTTTTTGGTAACATATCTATTAAAATTAGCAACATTTCTATTATTTTCATATTAGACATCTAGGATTACATTTCATTTTCATTCACCTCTCCTTTTGGGTACTTGTATGAGTGTTTGGTGCCCCGTTGAGAATACTTTAGTGAGAAGAAGTTCTAGACTCATGGCTTCCTAGGATAGCACTTTCATTGTGGACCTTGGTATCTCACGAGATCCTACTCCTAGTATGGAAAATGGTGCATTAGGCACTGATAATACTAATTCTATGCCTTTACCTTTCCATCCAATGAATGTTGACACCCAAAACAATTCCCTCCCGCAAGAAAAGGTCATTAATATTCATGAGTATTTTGCACATTTACAACAAGATTTGTCACTTGAAAATAGTTTCTACACTACCATACCTGCAATTGAAAATATTCATTGTTTGATTTAAAGTGATGATCACTTGCAAGTGATGAAGATAATTTTTGATATTTACAATAAACTTGCCTCTTCAAATACTCAATCCGTAAACATTCCTGTAAGCCAAGGAGGACCTCAAGTTCCTCCCCCTTAAACCATAGCATCCATACCAAGTTATAAAAATTCGCAAGTCAACACAACTATGCATCAGGATAATTATGTGGCTACTTCTTTCCCGATTCCACCTAGCATTCATATTTCTCTTGTGGCATCGCAAGTCCCTTCCACCACCTTCACACTTCATAGTATTCCTTTCACTTCCCCTTATATCACCTACACCATCACCCTTTTCTCTTTCACCTCAACCCACTTACCCCAACCCTATCCTTACACAACTCCTTAATACTATTTCATCCATGCAACATCAACTTTCCACCATTAGCCAAGGTCAATCCACTCCAACCACATATCATGTCCATAGCAGCCCCTTATCCTTAGAAATCTTATGTACCCCAATGCCACAAGGGATAGAAATTACTCAGTTTGAGAAATATGGAGGTAAAGGAGACCCTATCAACCATGTTAATGCTTATACCACTTTGTGTAGTGATTTTTTCCTTGATGATAAACTATTAGCCAAACTATTTCCAAGGACCTTGAAAGATATTGCATTAGAATGGTTTTCCAACTTTCCCAATTATTCCATCCATTCATTCAATGAATTGGTGGATGCTTTTACATGTCACTTTCAAGTTCACATGACACCTAGAAAGACAATGGCTAACCTCATCCGATGTACACAAATCACAGATGATAAAGTAATGGATTCAATTATCTCACGATACCAATCCTTGTATGCTCAAATTAATGTCAATATTCCTAATGCAAATCTGAAAAAGATGTTTATCAAAAACTTGCACACACACCTTTAGGACAAGATAACAATGATGAAATTTCCTTTTTTTATGCATTTATGCACAACCTTTTGTGAATACCATCACTCAGTTTCAAGTTATGATTCCAAATCCACTTCTAACCGAGCTGAAAACCCAAACATAGAAATCAACATCAAAATAACAAACAAAATTTTTGCAAACAAAATAGAGGATTTTTACAATTCAACCCACCTCCTCCTTCACAACCACAATGAACCCAACTAGCTCAAACTCAAGTGGCAGCTATTGAAATAGTGACGCCTTATAACTATGGGGACCCAAAGAGACAATTTACTCCCTTAACTGATACCCTCAATAACACAATGAACCAATTAATTCAACAATGCATGCTTAATTTTCCACCCATTATTCCACTTCAACAAATCAGCCATTACCACCCACCTTCAAATCTATTGCTTATTGTCATTTTCATCACCAAAATGGACATGACACTTAACACTGCAAGTATCTAAAGCATTTAGTTCAAGACCTCAATGATTTATGCCATTTGTCCATTGTAGGTGTTAATGATCAAGGCAATAAGTCCATTGCACCCCTAACCATAACTTATAAAGTTTTACCAATCCTATGCCTAAAGACACTACTTCATTTGTCAAGGATAGTGAACCTTCAAACACTGATGTAATGATTGTTGATACACACAATGAAAAAAATGATATACCTCCACCTGTTACTAAAGATAGTCCTATGGATCAACTTGTGGCTATGATAGACGTTATCGCTCGTAAGGGCCAAACCACTAAATCTCTTGGATATCACTTTTTCTTCTAAAGACATACTACAAAAGCTTCTTGATGGTCCTCTCTACATAGCTGGAAGAATCTATGATAAGCCCACTAATGGGATATTAATAGATCCCATTTGTGGTGAGAATGTGATCACAAAGGAGTTTTTAGTATTACATGAGCTATATCAAGATGATTATAATAAACCAATTGCATGGATTAAAACACATACTGGTTCTGCATGCCCTATGATCTGATTGATCAAACTCCCCTTATAGATAGGACCTAAAACTTTGGATGTAAAATTTTCAATTATTCCACAATCTAACCGATTTCATTTGTGGCTAGGCACCCTTGGCTTCACTCAATGAAAGTGGCCCCATCGTTTTTTCATAAGTGTTTGAAGTTTCCACATGGAAATGAAATATTTACCATACACCATAGTGGATTTAATCCCTTATCTCCCAAAGGTAATTTTTCATTAGAAGACTTTTGGCCTAAACCCATGGAACCCATCACATCTTGAAAGCATTTATTTTCATAACCTACCAAAAATTCAAAGCCAAAAAGATTGTTGAATTGTCTCTTTGTAATGCCTGCCCATCAACTTCAACCTAAGTCTGACATTGATTAAACCATACAACCTCATGAACAACCACCCCTAGATAGTTCCTAGCCATCGTTTAAATGACCAAGGGAAAGTGAAACAACTCCTTTCATGCCTCCTCATACTAAACAAGTGTATAACACAAAAGAGAAAGTGGTTGATCCATTGTCTTTGGTTTCTTCTGTTCTTCTTGTTGATGTAAAAAAATTGCAAGGTAACAACCCTTTGTGGGAAACTTAGTTTATTGGGGACCTATTCTACTAAATTGAGTGACCTCTGGATTTTTAAAGAAGCCGAATTTTTCTGTGAATGTGGTTTTAGAATGTTAAATGAAAGAAAATATAAAATAAAGAATCTAACTAAGGTGATACACTAAAAGTTATATGAAAGGCATGATAGACCTATCTTTTGGGTATAGTCTAAGGGCCTGCTTAGCAATTTACCATATCCTAGAATAATAGAAATTAAGGATTGCAGCATGAACAACTCATTCAGTGACATAAAATAATAGTCACACCTATTTACTAAAAAGAAGAGTCAGAAGAAATGCTCTAAACCAACAAACTTGCATTCAAAATATAGAAGTACGACAAATAAACCATTTAAACAATAATGGCACAACATAGAGTTTATCAATCGTATAAGAAATAGAAAGTTCAAACAATGGCACAATCTATGAATCTACAATAATGTAAAAAATACAAAGGAATAATCTCTCCAAAAAATCCTAAGATTCTAAAAACTGGTGAAAAAGCATATGGTCCTCAAATATGGGAACCCTTGGTCCGAAGAAAAGAGTGGTATTTATAGGAAGCCTTCCACCACTTGGTGATCAACAACCAAAAAGATTCTAAATCTAAGCAATGATGTCGAGGAAATGATCACCCCTCAGCTGTTGTAGAGAAAATATTCGAGACATAGCATTTGGTCACCCTCCATTTAGGTACATCCCCTATGAATGATGGCAGTGGTCCAGCAAAGTCTCATGCAGAAAAGAGTCACCCTTTAGGATAGGTGGTCAGAAAACATGGCAACACCTCGTAGCTCATAGTCTGCCTCATCCCGTACATTGAAGAAGTGTGTGCCAAAGAGACGTGTGGTATCATTGCACTACTCACGGTCAATATTTCCTTCACAAAAATATTGTGTAGAGAGGACACGTAGCAAAATTATTTACTATAGATGCTGCTTGTGGGGCCTGCCTAATCCTTATGTTGATGGGAGCTACATGGCACACGAGTGGGGGCCGATAGAAGAGAAGGGGAAAATAATCAAAATCATCCATGGTGATGACACGTGGGAGCATTTTGAGGGCCAATAGAAGAGCACGAAGAAAATTACTTCAGAGTGCGATGAGAAGACACATGGTAGAATCCACAATGACAACCAAAAAGGGGGTTGATAATTTTTTTTGAAGGCATGGGACAGTACATAGCTAAAAATAAAAACCTGAAGGGAGCATGGTGAATTTCAAATTTATAGCTTTTGGCGACTATCAAGGGCATTTCACTTTGAGGAATGTGGAACCCAAAATTTTCTCTAGTTCACAAACCAGAGTGCCATCCATTGGCAATGAAATTAGAGCTTTTAAAGGGCTTCCTACAGAGGTGACTAGTCATCTTCAGATGGTCTCTCTATTTTGGACTGATTCTCATGCACTCCGCCTAGGTTGAGAGTTTCTTTTTAAGGTAGTGTCTCAGGTAAACCAACCCCTACCTCACAATGGAAAAGTAACTACGAAAGAGGATGAATAACATTATAAATGCCTGCTACGTGAGAGGATGGCTAAAACTCTAGAAAGCATCTGGATCTTGCTCCTTTTCTTCAATTCTTTTGTAATATGCTCGGCCGTGGAAATTGACTCATCCTCGAGAAATGGAGAATGCAGACCCATCTCGCTCAATTGGGAAAAATTCTCTTACATGCCATCCATTGTCTAGTTCAAGGTAGTTGTGGCCACTTTATTTTTTTGTAAGGCCGAGTGCTAATGGATAAACTTATTTGCCATCTGGACAGCAATATCCTGATCCTTGATCCCTACCTTGGCTAGGTCTTAATTAGAGACTGAATATAGATTGGTGAGTAGACTCTTTGCTTCTAGAACCTTCTCTTAGATGAACCGTGGGAATTGTTCAATTGTTCTATGAACCTCTTGGCTCAATTTTTCTACCTTTGAGATGAACTAGAGCATTGGTTGTAGTGTTAGGCAGAAGGTTTTATCCTTTTCCCAATAAGAAATAAATATCTATTGAGCCAATGGGATGAGGTCTAGCTGCGTGGAGAAGGCTTGGAGAGAGCTATTTAGACAAGTGATCTATGGACCCTTTGAGTTAATGGCCTTTGTAATTTACCCATTTTTCCTTTTCACAGATGCTAGTTTGTCCCCAGAGCTGCTCATTTCTTTACCCCAATTTTCCTTGGCCTAGACACGGTTCGCCAATTCTCTGTCAAGAGAGGACTTTGTCTCTTGAAGGTCCTTTTCTAACTAGGCCTTTTTGCTCTAAAATTCCATATGATTCTTTTATAATTCTTACTCATATAGAGCATGTTGAGCTGCTAACTCCCTTTTTTGCAAATTCTACTCTATCGAGGTCAATTGGCTTTGATATTTTTGGTTCCTTGCCCATAGTTCATTGAGCAGTATGGGGTCAGTGGACTGGGACTTATTGAGTTCTTCCTAGAGTTTTCTCTGCTCCAACTCTCTTGTTTACACTTTCTCGGACAAGCATGCAACTTCTTCTTCTAGTGATTTCTCTTTTGTTTCTAGGAAGTTGACTTGTTCCCTCACCAACTTTAGCTGCTCCTCTTTTTTCTTCAATTGACGATTAGACTTCAAGAAGTCATTCGTCACTACCCACTACATTTCCTCCATGAGTTCCACCTTATCTTGTGGCTAGGTTGTGATCAGATGAAGTCCCATGGCATACATGTCATAATCACCCAGGAGAATCTCCCCCTATGGTTTGACAACATTTGGGTACATGGTGGAAAAATTTTGCACTTTTTTCTCTTCATTGTAAACTATATATAATTTGGACTCTACCTCCTTATCATCCTTTTCTTTTCACTTTTGGATCCTAAGGTTTTGCATCTACTTTGTGGCTTCTCCCCAGGATATGAATTTATATGGAAACTGAATTAGTCTGCTAGTGATAGGTGCACCAGGAGGCAAGGCAAAAGGAAATACTTGTGTAGTTGGCCCTTGCATTTTCTTTGGAGGGAGATTGATAGTTTTCAGGGAGAAAAAGAGGACTTTCCATAGTTTGGTTTGCAAACTAGTGGAAGGGCTCATCAGTTGCTGCAATGGGGAAGTTGCATTTGAGTTGGGAATGCTGGGTTAGACCTGATGTAGCAAGGGAAATAGGGGTGCCAATAGTGTCCAAACTTTCAGAAAGAGAGGTAAGGATATATTGAGCAACAATAGTTGGAAATAAGGTTTGTGGAGGCGTTAAGATAGATGGCTTAGACTGAGTGAATTAGGAGAAACCTCTCACAAACATTTTGGTAGGGTTAGAAAAAGCAAGGCCGACACTTGTACTAATGCGTGAAACAAAAATGGAAGAGGACACCAAAGATTGAGAAGTAAGAAAAGCGGAAGTGAAAATTACCTGTTGATTGGATGTTGGCGGTGCTTTTCTTGTCGTTGGATGCTTACTTACTTCAGGTTCATGGCTTGTTGTGAGCACTTTGCTTGCATCAACTTCTTGTGATCCTCCTCCTAGAATAGATTCAGTATGTTTCCACTTAGCGGGCGGGGAGTCCTCAATCTCCATGGTCTCCATAGTTTCTATTTTTTGTTACTAGGGTACTCTTGTTGTTTTCGAGGAACACATGAGTTTACGCAAGGCTCGTGATATATTCAGTCACACATTTGAAGTGACATATGTAGATTTCCCTATAGACTTCCTCTTTTGCTGGGAGAAGGATGTTGATGTCTTAGCTTCCTCTTTCGCTTGCTCTTCTCCTTCATCGAGGTCATTGCCACCGCTATCGCTTGAGTCAGAAGCAAGGTGCTACTTGTCCCATAGCCTTTCAAACTCCTTGTCTTCCATTATGTCTTCATAAGGTACCTCAGGCCACTTTATTTCCTGGCAATATATACATAAGGCTCTTATCTTTTCAATAGTCCATTCTTCTTCATTCCTCAGTTTATTGTAAAGAGTCTTCCCCATTTTATAGTTCTCATCATAATCTGCCACCAGGAAATAGAACCTATTCCATGGTGGCCTACTATCTTCCATGGAGATATGAACTAGTTCAACCAATAATTCATCCTTGTCTTCTAGCAGGCTTTGTCTCTGCTCCCAATAAGGCTAAGGACTGTGAGTTACTTTGAGGTGATGATATGGTAAATCATTGAAAGGGTTGTAATCCCACTTGTCATATATCATCACCAACCCCAAATGAGCTAGCTTATCCTGCAATAGAAAGTGTGTCTACTTCTCTTTCATGGCCACCATTTTAAAAATCTACAGACATGTGAAGAATCCCTTCTTCTTGACACTTTTCACACTGCATAAGGTAATATCAATAATGCACGCCTATCAGAACAATTCCAGAGCCATCACTCGATTAGTCACACATGTCGAAAGGTAGAAGGGTTCCGTAGTGAAGCCACACATTTGGATGAATGTAAAATCCACTCTAAAAACCAATCACATATAGGAATGAAATTTTGCATAAACTCTATCTAAGTCAAGGTGAGCCGATTCATATACTCCTCCCCTAGTAAATCTTGCAAAATCGGAGTCAAGAAATGATCTAAAAATGCATAATAATCAAAAGTAGAAGAGAGGAGAGGGGTCTAGATAGAAAATAGTTTTTTCCTACCCTTCTCATTAAAGATAGACAACTCCATATGCTCATTAAAGAAATCAGGGTTTTGATATAAAAATATATAAGCAAGATAGGAGACAAATCTAAACTTTCATTCAACTGGGTACTTGCTAATTTTTTCTAACATCCTTTTTGAGAGGAATTCTCCATACCAAAAAAAATTCCATCATTGAAAAGGCATCTTGTAGGTCTTCCTTGAAAGCATTGCGTAGAGTAGGAATTACTAGTGACTTCCCACATTCTACTTTAATTCTTCTAGTTTCTTCATCAGAAAACTCACGTGCCTTATCCTTGGTGCTCCATATATAATTTCTTCATTTAGGATTGAATGTCTCCACTTTCATCCCTCTTTGCATAGGGTATAGAATGAACAACATGTTCTAGATGGTAGCCAGACTAATGTTAACTGAAAGAGTTTGACCCTCAATAGTGTTGGTACTTGGATTGAAATGTCTAATGGTTGCATCTACCAACTCTGAGTAGTAGTGCACCGATGGGACCATATACTGAGGAAACCCGTTGAACCATAATTTTTATATAGTCAATATTGCTCTTCTGGACACCTTCATTCATGCACAGGTTGCTTCTCTCAATCCTTTGGGGTTTTTGACAAGAAAGGGATCATGAACATTATCCCAATCTTCATGAATTGAGTTCTAGTCTTTGTAGATTTTGGGCTTGTCCAACCGCCTTGTGTTTTCCTATTCTGGCTTGTCAAGGATACCTGACGTAGTATAAGAAATATCTTCAAAGACATTAATTTTTGGTTCCCTTCATAGAGCTTTAGCTAATTTTTGTGTCGCTATTGGCTTAACTCCCTGACTTTCAAACTTTCTTCCATTGCTAATTTGCAGGAAGCTTTATGCTTAGCTTGAGTTCTTCTACAATTTTACTTTGGCTCTGGCTATGCTCTAGAACTTGCTTTCTACTTTGAGTAGCATTCTTAAAAGAAAACTTTTAAGTGCTTTAAAACTTTTACATGCGATATTTAGTGATCTTTTCTCAAGGTGGTAGACGAGAATCACTTTTTTTTCACATTTAATGTGGCGTGTACCACCGACCCTTTGGCTTGTGTAAGATGAATTACTTGCCATTTTTATTTGACAAGAATTCATAATTATAATTAGTAAATACATGGACAACTTTATTTTCTTGGAACTTGAGTTGACACCTTGCAGGAAGCTTAAGCATCCGTATGTGTTGGAAATTAATATCTTAAAATGAATGATTAGGCTGAAGATGCGCTCAGTATTTGGAAATATGTGAGTTCTTCCTTGGAATAAGAAAAATACCTGGAGGATGAAACCTCATTCCTTGGCCATGCATAACACCACTGATCGTTTCCTATAGCTTAGGCTAATTAATTGGCCTTCATTAAAGTATGTGCAGGATCATCATGGAAAAAACGGGCCCTTAAGTGGCAAAAAATTAAGAAAAATTAGAGTTAGGAAACATCACATAAAAATTTGAATAAGTTATCTATATTATTTTAAAAATATGTAAGAATAGAATTTGTAGCAAATTGAATGTAGTTTCTAAAATACTAGGTTTATTTAAAAACAAAATCTAGTTGGTGAAAATTTGAAATTTCAATGCAGTAATGCTTAAATTTCATGGAAAAAATAAGTAGGTGTCTGTCTGACCACCCTAACCACAATAAAATGATAATATTTTTTTATAATATTTTAGATATAAGTAAAGGACTCATGGCCCAATGTGGTGCATATTTTTTTGTAATTTTTTTCCAAGTAAATAATTAATTATGAATTTTTTATTACAATTTTTAAACAATAAAAAAACTCGTATGTCTAACCACCTTAACTTGGTAAAAACTTCATGAAATTCATTTCTTCATTTTTTAATCCAATAGTGTGCAAAGCATTGAATGTGACCCATGTTTCAGATTCAAAAAATGTGATACCATTTGAAAGCTATAGATGTTTTTCAATTAGTCTATGAATCAGGACTTTAGTTGTAATTCAAAGAGAAAATAAATAATAATTATTTATTAAATTCAAAGTAAAACATAATTTATATTGGTGAAAAGCTAAGAATCTCCTTTAAAAAACCTTTTCATTTCATCAATTTTTGGTAAAAAAAAGTCATCAGCCACATACCCTACAGAAACCCATCATATTGCCACTTTTTGGACCATCATGATCCTGCACATACCCATTAGTTTTACATGCAACAAATCATACATAGCAGACATATTTGGGTGGGAAATTCTAGCCTAGGCATAGTTTTGAGGTTGGTAGTTGATTAATATCACATTTATGGCAAGCGGATTACTATGGCTTTCCTTGTTTTTTCTATAAATAGGCCTCTTTGCAGTAGTGAAATCACACTTAGTGATTTGAGCATAATTGGTGTTACGTAATTAGCATAGTAGTTTAGTATTTGCAGTTGCATAGCATTCTCATAGGCTAAACTTAGATGCTTTGCAGGGATAGTTCTAAAGTGTTTGCAGAAATTCTGACAAGATGAATACCCCAATTAGGCTAATGTTGCACAAGTCCAAGACTGCCTTCCTAGGAGAGATTTCTACTAGGCGGTTAAAGAGAATGACAAAGAACAAGCATTCACTATCCATTATAGGCATAAAGTGGGTCTTGGGACGGGACTGCCTCAAGTTCAAGGACAAGTATTGAGTCCACACTAGTGTGTTCTCGCACTTCATCACCTCCATGCTAGATATAGGAATTCCAAAGCCATTAATTCTTCATCTGGTGAAGGAAATTTTCCCCAAGAAATACCTAAACGACCTTAGTGAGGTCATTGCAAATGTTACATATGGTGGAGGAATCCCAACTGCAAGTGACCTCCAAAGGTTTATAGAAGAGGACGCGATCATGCTATGGCTACCATTTCTAAGTGGCTTTCATCTCCAAACATGAGATGAGCACCATCAAAGGGTCACTCAAGCCTATCACTTCTTGTTCCGCATTTACAACATGGTGTCGTTCTATGAAATCGACTAGTACATAGACTTTAGGAACCTGGTGTTCCCTCTGCCTACCTTTTCTCCATTGGATGATGCTACTTTTGCTGATGCCTCCATGGACGAGGACATTCTGGATGTTTCCATTGATGTGTCTATTTTTGTTGCTCATGCCATGAATTGAAGACCTGCTTTTTTCTTTTTCTTGCTTTCAAAACATTCACAGTAATTAGTACCTTTTTGTATACATGCCTAAAAAGGATTTTCAAAATATATAATAGAAGCAGAATATATATATATATACTTTTAGAAATGTGGCCTTATAAGCCATTTTGAAAATGTAAATATCAAAGTACCTATATGATGAAAATATATCCTTATATAACCATTCTATTGTCTTGCTTTGAATTTTGCAACTGTGCTATTTTCTTCTCTTTCCTTTTGTATGTATGAATCTTAGTTTTGCATGTGAGTGTTTAATTTTTGCTTTGTTCAACTATGAGTTTATTTGCCTTACTCTCTACAATAATGGGTCACTATTTCTTTCTGCCATGAACCATAGGATAAAATAAAAAGACCAGCCAACAAAACAAAAGGGAAAGAAGGGAAAATCATATTTACATATTTACATGGGTATGGAAAGCAAGCTTAATTGAATAATTTCAAATGAATTCCATTGACCGGAATTCCCAATGCTCCTTTTTCTATAGTCTCTAACTCATATGCATTGTGCTCCTTGCATTGAATTATTCTAAATGGGCCTTCCCAAAGGCTATCAAATTTTCCATGTTGACCTAACTTTGTGGCCCTTTCATTATATTTTAGCACAAAGTCTCCACACTTTAGGCCTTGGTCAGACATTTTCTTGTCAAACCACCTTTCAATGACTTGTTGGTGGTTAGTCATGGTGGTTAGGGACTTTTCCCTTTTCTCTTGTACTTCTAGCAACTCGGCTAACCTCACCTTCATTGTGCTATTTCACTCCACTTCAAGGGATTTTAGCAATTGCAGAACCAAAATCTCCATAAGGAAATAATGCCTCTTTTCCATAAACTAGCTCATATGGTGAAGTTTTGAGGACTTTCTTTAGAGTTATGTGGTTTGTCTAGAGTTTTGTTTAGAGATTTTTATGCCACTCCCTCTAGTATTCTGACCCAATTCTTTTGAGGAGTCAGACTAGATTCTTGTTTGTTGATTCAGCTAAGCCATTCCCCTATGGGTAGTAATTTGACAATGTTTTAAGGAATATACCTTGTGTAAGTGTGAACGGACTTACCTTGGAGCCTAGGAAAGCTTTAGCATTGTCAGAGATGATAGTTTTGGGTGGGCTAAATCTTGTCACCAATTCCTTTGGGAAATCCACTATCTTTTCCTCTGTTGCATTCTTGAGTGGCATGGCCTTGGTCCATCTTGTGAAGTAGTCTGTGGCTATTAAGATCTATTTGTGTCCTGTGCTCAAGGCTGGGTTGATAATTTTGATGAAGTCTAAACCCCATTGTGTGAATGGATCATCAACCACTATTAGATTGAGAGGCATTGCAAAATTCTTTCTTCTTCCAGTGAACACCTGACATTCTTTGCAAGCTTTCACCAAGGAGTAGGAATCATTGAATAGTGTCGGCCAAAAGTACCCTGCACACATGATTTTGATGGAGGTTGTTTTCGCAGAGTAATGCCCACCTGCGGGACTGCTGTGGTAAGTGTCAAGGATTGTCCTTGCTTGCTCTGTGGTAACACAGTGCTATAGACATCGTTGAAATTTATCTTGGAAAGGACCCCTTCAATGAGTGTGAATCTCATGTTTTGTAGCTGGTAGAATCTCCTTTTCTGAGAAGGAAGGCCTAGCAGATACTTTCCTGTATGCATATATCTTATTCTATCCACCAGCCAACAACCTTTGGACTCCATCTCATTCATTAGGACTATCTCTATTTTTTCCTCTTCAAGGGCCACTTCTTCCTCATGCACAAGATACTCACATAGTCCTCTTCCCTTAATAGTCTTTGTATGCTTTACCTCTATGTCGTACTCGAGGATCTTAGCACTCCAATTGGCTCTTTTCTTAATGATTTCTCCCTCCATGATGTACTCACACACACTAGAATGTGCAACATAAACAATCACCTTATTACAAGAGATTAGGTTTTAGAACTTCTTAAGCTCCTTAACTATTGAAAACTCTTCCCTCTCTACAAAGTCGTAGTTTGTTTCATATTTCTTTAGAGTTCGAGAGTGAAATGCTATCAGATTTTCTCCTTTTACCTCATTATCTTTTAGAGTTAAGACATTATCAATGCTTGACTTGCTACTGAATAGATACATTATAAAGTCCTTTGATAAGTTTGGGTTAACCAGAACAGGAGTGGAAGAGATAGCATCCTTGAATTTCTCAAAGGCTTCTCTCACTTCTTTTTCCCATTTAAATGTTTGATCCTTTTTTAGCATTAGGGTAATTAGCTTAATTATTCTTGCAAAATAAGAAATAAATTTGCTAACAAAATTTACCTTCCCTAAGAAGGATTGAATGCCCTTCTTGTTGACCAAAGGAGCAAGCTCTTTGATTTCTTTCACCCACTCAAAATTAATTAAAATTCCTTCTTTCGACACGTGTCCCAGTAGTTTTCCTTATGACACTCCGAAGACACATTTTTTTTATTTAGGGATATCCCAAACTCTTGGAATTTCTTGAAAACCATCTTGATTAATTCAAAATTTGAACCCTAAAAAAAAAATTTGAAACCTAAAAAAAAATTTGAACCCTAAAAAAATTTTGAACCCTAAAAAAAAAATTTTGAACCCTAAAATATTTTGAACCCTAAAAATTTGGAACCCTAAAATTTTTGAACCCTAACACCACCAAATCATCCAAATATATTAGGATAATCTTGATTAATTCACTGAAAGTGATATCCATTTCCCACTAGAAGGTAGCTTTTGCATTTGAGAGGCCAAATGACATCTTGGCATATGCGAACATTCCCCACTTGGTAGTGAACATTGTCTTATGTTGATCCTCCTCTTTGACTTGGATCTGATTGTAATAAGAGAATCCATCTAATAAAGAAAACATCTTGGATCTTGCCACTATTTGTAGGATTGACTCCATTGAGGGTAGCGAGTAATGATACTTCAGGGATGCTTTGTTTAGGTCCTGAAAGTCCACACATAGGTGAATATCTCCATTCTTCTTTCAGACTAGAACCAAATTAGATACCCACATGCTATACTTGATTGAGAAGACAATCCATGACTAGATTAGCTTTGTTAATTCTTGCACCATTAACGCTTTAATCTTGGGATTGACTAGTCCTTGTTTTCAGTGGATAGGCTTTGCACCTTTTGCCAACTCTATTGTGTGTTGAATGATATCAGGATCATATCCCTTGAGGTCGTCATATGACTAGGCCACCACTCCTTCATATTTATCACAAAAGTCAATAAGCCTTTCTTTATAACAATGCGGGATCTCCTTCCCAACTTTGAGCTTTCTTCCATCTCTGGCCTGAAGGTCTGCATAATCACTTTTGTCTGCTACAAACTTTTGCTTGCCATTTCTTGCATTGTGACAATAGAAAAGGTTTTTGAGTGTGATAATCCTTTTGGAAGCTTGTTGGATTTCAGTTGGATGATCTTTCCTTCATAGGCCTCAAAAATCTTTGATTGGAGCTTATCAATAAACTCTCCTAACTGCTGGATGGATGAGGCAATGTGTTCATCACTGTCAAACACTTGCCAGCTTGGGTCATTGTATGGAATCACCAGTCAGACTATTACTCGTATGGCATGTTTGTTGTGAATGAGATCAGAGGTAGGGTCAAACTGAGATCCAATTGATGCCATGCAATCTGCATCTACATTCTATTCTCAGGGCATTGTCTAAATGTTAAAGGCTTCAAAACCCTCAATCAAGTCCCAAACTCAGTGTCTATATGATCACATGTAGACATTCTTGGCCATAGATACACCTTGCACTTGATTAACTACTAGTTTAGAATCTAAAAACACCATCAATTGCTTAATTCCCATCCGTTCTACAAGGTTGATACCTTGCACTAGTCCTTCATATTCAGCCTCATTGTTTAAGTAGGAAAACTTGAAGTGGAAATAAATCAGTGTCTTTTCATTCTATGGGGATATTAAACATATCCCAACAACTGTGTCATTCTTGCATACTGCTTCATCAAAGTGCAACATCCATAGTTCAGAGGGTTGACTACCTTTGGATTCTTTGGTAACCTTTGGGAGCACTTGATATTCATCATAGATGGCATAGGTGCCCAACCAGATAGCATGGTAGTTTCCGAAAGGGTCCTTATCTATATGTTTTCTCAAGAGAGAATCTTCTTGATCATCATAATCTCTGATAATATTTTCATCTTCTAGTAGTTCAATGCAGTATATTTCTTGCTTCATGATAGAGGTGTGCACAACTTCAAAATTGATCATGGCTTCATAAGCTACATGTTCTGAGTGTAAAGCTTTAGATTCTATCTTCATATTAACACCATGCTTAGTTCTAAGGATCAAATGCGACCAATCCAAGGATAGGTATCCACCTACCTTTGAAGTAAATTTGCAAGACAGGCAGAGGCCAAACATGGGGGAAACATCTATGATCATAGTGTCTTGTGATACTGTGATACTAGGGAAAGAAAATAGAGTCAAGGGGAGTGCTTTGATGACACCTATAGTTTTGACTCGATTTCCATCAAGCTGCATCACTCCTCTTTTTAATGGTTCATAACTAAGTCCTAAGGCCTTAGCTATTTGATTAAGCATAACTATGATGCTAGCACCAGAATCAATCATGGCATTGTGTAATAATTTCTCCCCTATAATGAGAGTTAAGAAGAAGAGTTGAGGCTTTGGCTTATCTTTTACTTCAGTAGGGGCTTCTATTGTGATGTTTGCAAGAAATTTGGTGGAAAATGTTTGATCAACAAACTTTGCTTTGGGCAATTGCTCCACTGGTGCTGCACTTACATCTTCCTAGAGAGCCTTCTGTAGTAACATCTTCTATTCTAGGATGGCTAGAATATCCCACAGAGACACATTAGCAGATTATCTCTTCAATTGTTCCACCACATTGAAAGGTGGCAAATTTAGAAGTTTCTGCTCATTTTCTCTTGTTATAATAATCTCCTTTTGTGGCTAATATTGTTGCATCGCTACCTAGGTACTATGTATCTAGTCTAGGTACCTTTAGGTTGGGAATTGACTAGTTGCAAGACAATTGGTTCACTCGTAAATCTCCTCTTTGAGTGAGTGTTGTAGTCATATTGTACTTGTAGAATTTTAGATGTGGATGTATCATTGGAAAAAACCACTTCTTCTTCCATCCATGATAAGAGATTGTGGTTGGGAGTGATGTTCGCTTCTTGCTTTACTGGCATAACTTGCATTTGCATGGTGGGCATTGTATTGTCAATTTGTGAAGAGGTAAACAAATAGCTTTTGGGGTTTAACGTTGTAGCTTGGCTGTGCTACTCCACCACCTTTTGTTGTAGGTTGTCGCATAGGTTATTTTGGGCATATGTGAATTTCTACAAGGGAAGCACTAGGGGTTGGTGTCATCAGCTAAGTTGTTTTGTCCTATAGTCAACTCTTTGTAGCGAAGTGGGTACCGGTACCATTTGATTCATTGTTTGCACCTGTGGATTTGTCTGAGCACCTCCTTGGAACTAGCTTTGTTGATAAGAGGATCTTCTTCCTTGATAATTCTAATAGGCAGGTTTCAAAGGTACAACCTAATTGTGCTTAATGATAGTTATCTCACTAACAATAGTCTACAACATTTCCTTGAATTCATTCATCTCCTCCTTTGAAGAGCCAGATGTAGAAGCAACATTTTGTGGCACACTCAAATATGTGTATATGGATTGGGGAGGAGTTGGTGTGTTGGTAGAAGGCATCTCCTGAGTAGAAACTGATATTTCTGGAAACATGGGGATGATGGGCGAAGGTGGAAACTTGCTGACATCTATCAAATTGTTCTCTACCTTAACAGAGATGCTATATGCGCCCGGTATTGTGGTTCTGCCTAGAGACTAGATCATCATTGAGATGTCAGAATTGATGGCCTTTATGTAGAAAATGAATACCAAATATGGCAGCGGGAATATATCAACTTGAATCCTTTGCCAGCTTGTATGGAACCAAGCATTGAAGTCAGTCATGGCTTTGTGTGGGGCCTACTTTATGACTGACAGCTGACAATATAGTAATGACCAGTCTCCTTCATTTGAGAACCTCTTATAGAAAGGATCCCTAAGCTCATCCCAAGTACCGATAGTATTTGCTTGTAATCTGTGGTACCAATCCAGTGCCTTTCCCCTAAAAGAGGCAGAAAATAGCCCTAACACCACATTTTGGGTTGTAACCCCATGTACTAGGCATACATCCACAACATCTTGTAAATATTCAAATGGTGTTCTTGAACCATCTCTGATGAATTTAGGTATGGCCTTTAGGGTGGAAACCAAGATAGCAACACAAATGACAGGAACCATAGGTGCAACAAGAGGACTTCTGGCATCTCATGCCACATAATTTCTGTTAATGGCATGCAACATGGCTAGTGAAAAGGAAGGAAGAAGTATATTTTTTACTAATTGGGCTATGAGTTGTACTGTCCCTAATGGTGGTACTAATAAAAAAGGGTTATTTGTTTTTTGGGACCTAGTGATAGGCCGATGACTCATACACCCCTCTAAAAATTTGATTCATTAAGCTCAGCCCCACTAGGCATGCCAGCAAAAAGAAAAAACTATTGATGCCAAAAATTGGAAACATAACAACCCTTTGTGGGAAACTCAGTTTATGGGGGATCAATTGTGCTAAATTGAGTGACCTCCAAATTTTCAAAGAAGGTAGCTTCTTATGTGAATGGGGTTTTGGAATGGGAAATGGAAGCAAATATAAAATAAATAATCTAACTAAGGCGATACACTAGAATTTATATGAAAGGAATGATAAACCTATCTTTTGGATATAGTCTAAGGGCTTGCTTAGCAATTTACCATATCCTAGAATAATGGAAATTAAGGATTGCAACATAAACAACTCATTCAGTGACATAAAATAATAATCACACTAGTTTGCTGAAAAGAAGAGTCAAAAGATATGATCTAAACCAGTAAACTTGCATTCAAATTATAGAAGTACAAAAAATAAGCTATTTAAACAATAATGGCACAACATAGAATTTATCAATAGCATAAGAAATAGAAAGGAAAAACAATGGCACAATCTATGAATTCTTTCAATAATCTAAACAATATGAAGGCTTGGTCTCTCCAAAAAATCCTATGATTCTTAAAATTGGTGAAAAAGCATATGATCCTGAAATATGGGAGCCCTTGGAATGGAACCATAGAATTGGTAACCGCAGAACCCTTGGTCTGAAGAAAAGAGCAATATTTATAGCAAGTCTTCCACCACTTGGTGAGCAATAACTGAAAATGTTATGAATCTGAGCAATGATGTCGAGGCAATGATCACCCTCGACTGTAGTAAAAAAAAAAGATTTGAGACACAAAATTTGGTCACCGTCCATTTAGGTGCATCCCCTATGAATGATGACAGTGGTCTAACAAAGTCTCATGTAGAAAAGTGTCACCCTTTAGGATAGGTAGTTAGAAAACATGACAACACCCCATAACTCATAGTCTACCTCATCCCCTGCATTGAAGAAGTGTGTGCCAAAGAGAGATGTGGCAACATTTCACTACCCGCGGTCGATATTTCTTTCCTTTGCTGAAAGATTGGGAAGAGAGGACATGTAGCAAAACTATTTATTATAGACGCTACTTGTGGGGCCCAAATCCTTATGTGGATGGGAGCTACATGGCACACAAGTAGGGGTTGATAGAAGAGTAGGGGAAAATGATCAAAATCACCCATGGTGAGGACACATGGGAGCATTTCAGGGGCCGATAGAAGAGCATAGAGAAAATTCCCTCAGAGTGCGATGATCAGACATGTGGCAGAAGCTACAACGACAACCAAAAAGGAAGACGATAAAAATTGTTGAAGGCATGGGATAGTACATAGCCAAAAATCAAAACCCAAAGGGAGCATGGTGAATTTCAAATTTACACTTCCCTCTTTGGAAGTAGAAGACCCTATGATGCCTCAATCTTCTCTTACACCTCCATGCTAGGAACACAAAACCACCATGCTAGGGAACACAACTATCGTTGTCATTTCCTTGCTCATCAATATCGCATGGAAGAAGATAAAGAAAATAAACCTCTACCTTTGATAGAAGTAATAGATGACCACCATCCTTCTCTTGACCTGCCACAAGACAGTCAAGTGCAACAATCACAACAAAATGAACAAATCCAATAGCCACATTTTTGATATATCAATCCTTAGAAATCACCCTTCGTCCTCCTATTGTCATTAATCTTGATGATGATGATGATGATGATGATGATGATGATGGTGATGATGATGATGTGATGATAGCCAAAATAGATGAAGTGCAAAATGATTTGAACTCTTTATTTTCATCTACAATGAGCTTAAAAGATAAATCCTCTCCACCAAGTGAAGAACTTGGTATGACTCCTAGTTCAACACTTGCAATTATGCCTTTGGACAGTCAACTTCCCTCACATTACACTGAACATGATTGGGAGGTGGATGACTTGTTATATGGTTGACTTTCATTTTCCTAACTATCCTTTTCTATTTTCTCTTTTTTTATTTTTTTCTCTTTTGTTTTCCTATCATTTGTATATCATAACGTACGTTTGATGTTCCCTCTCTTTGTATACTTCTTATATTCATATCTCTATTCTTCTATTCATCATTCATTATATTTTTCATTTTTGTTTTGTTTTTTTCCTTTTGGGGATGACGCAAAGCATAGAGACACCGTATGTCTCTTCCATGTTGATCCACAAGGTCCTTGTCTTTTTTTCTTTTGTTTTGTATTTTCCTTTTGGGGATGATGCAAGGCATCAAGACCGAAATGTCTTCTTCATGTTGACTCAAAATATTTTTCACTTTTGTTTTTCCTTTTTGTTTTCTTTCTTTTTGCTTGTGTTTTCATTTTGGGGACAATGCAAGGTGTTGAGACCATAATGTCTCTTCCATGTTGACCCAAAATAGATTTTCTTTTTCCTTTCTTTTTTCTCTCTTTGTGTCATTCTTCTAATTCTATGCACTTTGGGGAATGATGGAAGTTCTGGGCTCTTTCATCAAAACATTGTAGCAACAAACATACAATCCCCAAATCCATAGATCCCTTATGTGTTTGGTGTGTTTTATTTTCTAGGGGATAACTCCCTTTCCTTATTTTTCATTTTCCTTGACATGACGTAGCCTAACTTCGAAACATGTGACTTGGTATAGGGCTTTCTGAGTTGGCTCTCATGTATTTTTTTCTTTTTTCTTTTTCATTTCTTATCTACTTTAAAATAATTACTCACATAATGATGTGTAGAAATTCCTTTAAAGTGGGGGGCATACATTACCATTAATTCATTTACATTCTTGGTTCCTAGTGTAGCCTCGTCATTTATATGATGTGTTTGTCACTTTGTGGATGATATAGGGAGTGATGTCTTTCATAAGTGTGATCTATCTCAACATATTACATTCATCTTGGTGACCTAATGTGACAGACTACATCCCCTAAGTTGTGAATATACTATTCTTTGATTGGACCTCTTTTGGAGACATTAGACACAATTTTCTATAAGTGGCTGACCTTGCATGAGCTAAACAAGAATCATTTGAACATCTTTCACATTTTACACTTTACATTTTTACATTTTTTCATTTTACACTTTTCATTTTTTCCACCTTACATAACACAACTTGCATGACTGTGGTACTTTTCTCTTTGTTCATGACATTTTTTTCTTTGTGGTGCCTTGTTAAAGTTATCAACATGCATAAATTTAATATGGTTGAGTGGAAAGCCCACCTAGTGGGATGAATTTTCCCCATAGCCACCTTTGTATTTGTTAGTGCATACCAACTAGCTTATGTATCTTACCTTTTCGGCTTTCTCACCCTACAGACAACCAGAAGTTTCATGGCACCAAAGTGAGTACATTTGGGCCTCCTCACCTAGTGGATCATCATGTGTTATGTTGCCTTAGAGTGAGTACACGTTCTCTTTTTCAAACAATTAGCCTAGATCTAATCCACAACTATTTGGATTAATGATCAAAGCTTCATCTGATTCATTTCAACACTTGTGTGTTCCTTTGTTCTTATGTTTATTTTTCCATGGGATCTTCATCCTTGGGGCTTGATCATCCCTCTTGATTTTTTTCATTCCATCTTGCTAGCGTAAGTGCATTCGAACCCTCCTCTCAATGTTCATGGCTGTAACTTTAGTGTGAGTTTGAAGGAAGTTCATCCTCTCACTGAAGTGGGGGCTAAATGTCTCATAGAAAAATGGCTCCTTGTCATTTTCATGGCCTTTTAGGTCTTGTTTCATGGTATTTGATAAATTTTTCTCTAATTTTATGTTGTGACATGGCTTGAACATGCATATTTAGGTATTAAAATTCAAATAATGATGTCTTGTGAAGGTGTTGTGAAGTGTTGTAAGAAATTTCTACATACTTCTAGAATCTATTTATTGCAATTCACCTAAAAATCACCTTTTCATCACTAAACAAGTCCTATTTTGAAGTGTTGTAAAGTCTTGTAAAAGGATTTAACATCTTTCTAGGCACAACTTCACCATTTATCCCTTTCTCATGCTTGATTTGACCCCTTTATTCCCTCATATGCTTTAATTAAGTGTATTTTTGAATGTTAACCCAACAAATAATATTAAATACAACTTAATTCTTGACACCTATTTTTGGGTCGTAGGTGGGACCCATTCACCATGGGTGGTGAATGAGTCCCCTTTGGCTCCAAATTCAAATTTTTTAAAATTTCCTTTATGGTTTTTATTCAAAAACACTTGATGTTAGCTTGTGATGAGGTATGAATGGTTAACTAAGCCACAAGTGTGTATAAATATGTGATTTTCACCTCATTTTACATCCCCTAAAATTCTCCAACATTCACACAACATATTCAAGCATTCTACAACATCAATTCAAGAAATATTCAAGCACTTTGGAGCATCCATTGACATTACTTCATATTTGCATTATCAAGTGCTTGGTAAGTTGATAGCTATTACAAGCTATTAGTTTATCATTCCTTTCATTTCATTGTTTCATTAAGGGTTTGATTACCAAAAGTGGGGTTTCACCAAGGAAAACCCCTATTTGCTAACCCTCAACCATTTTTTGCCTATTACATGTGTTTTTGCAGACCTGGGTATGCAAATTTAACAATATTTTTGGTGTTGAAGATTGGTAAACAAGCGTACAAGGTGCTTCAAGTAAACACATTCATATTTCAAGCTTGGAGAAGGTTTTCTATTTGTTTCTTGTAGAATTGACTTCGACAACCCGACAATTAGAGATTTTGAGATCTAGTGTTGTAGAGTTGTTTCCTGATTTTTCATAAATTTTGGAGAGGACTGATTTCCCACCAGTGGCGAATGAGTCCCACCTTATGTATTGAAATCTGAATTTTTTCAGATTCTGGATCTCGACAGTCTAAAACCAATTTCCAACACTTTTCACCAGTAGGACTAATTTTTCACCCTAGGTGAATTAGTCACATTGTGAAATTTTAGCAATTTCAATCAACATCCACATCATTCCAAATTCATCAAACATTTCCTAGGTGCACTTTGTTTCATCCCATTTCTTTACGTTCTACATTGATTCTTCATTTAGTTCATTGTTTTCATATCACAGTGTGTTTTACATCATTGTTTACATCTTAACTTTGCATTCATATTCATTCATTTAAATCACTTAATTGCATTTAGTTTACTTAATTCATCATAGAAAACATCCTGCATACCATAATTTTAATGAATTAGTTAGCATTTTTGGCCCTACCTCTCTCCTTTTCATTGAAAATCCCTAGAAGAGCTAGAGAAGTCCTAGAGAGCCAAAAATCAATGGTTCAAGGCTTATTTAATTTTATAAGTTTACTATGTCCTCATGAATTTGAATTATGTTTTCTTACAGGATTTTGTCATTCCTAGGTTCAAATTGCATGATATTTGAAGTAAAGGAGTTGCTAAGGGTGTTATCAATGCCTAGTGTACTATTGTCAATACTAGGAGTGGAAGCTCTAGATAACCCAAGATCCACAAAAATTGTGCTATCATGGGATGACATGAGTCTCAAACTTCTTCTCACTATGTTATTAGCAATAGGACACCAAACACTAATGTAAAGGCTACTAAATGTGGGGTGGATGCAATGCGAACTAATAAGAATGAAATGCTTATAATTGAAATTCTAGAAAGTGAAATAGAAATGTAGAAACAAGAAACAAAAACTTAGAAATTGAACTATAAATTCCAGACAATGCAGTGAAAAATATGCAAAGGGACTAATTTGCCCAAGGTGGTGAATGAGTCTAGGTACAATTTTTTTTGAATTTTTTTTAAATTTTTGAATTGAATTTTATGCTTTTAATGTTTTATGATGCAAATCTAAGATGTAAATGCATAATTTTACTAATTTTCAATGAAACTAGATGCAAAAATGCAAGCTATATGAGCTTTCACTAATGCAATAATTGAAACCTTGGAATGAAAATTAACCAATGCAAAACCTAATGCAATGTTAATGCAAGCTAAGTATAGGATGAAAATGCACTCCAAATCAGAATTATGATGATCTAAATGAAGGTTCACCAAAATGAAAAGAAGAAAGTGGTGTTCCCTTTCGCCTTTAGGGTTTTGGAACTAAGGGAGAGAGGCAATTTCCTTTCTCTTCACTCAAGAAAAAACCCTTGAGATTTAAATGCAAAGGAGATTAAAATATTGCAAAGGGCTGAATGAGATCTAATGAGGGGTTCACCACAAAGTGTAAACTTGGAAAAGATTATAAAATGCATGATACAATGTATAACCCTAATTGAATGCAAACTAAATCTAAATGACCTAGAAGAGTGAACAAAACATAACAAAAATCTATGAAATTGAAAGTGTTCACCAAGGAGACTGAAGAATGAAGAATGTGGGTATGGATCACTGAATAATCTACTATTAATGCTTAATACGACTCATTCACCAAGCTAGATGAATCAACCTAGTTTTTAAGAAAATGTGTGGGAGCAGGTTTTAGCCAAAAGGGTATCTAGATCTATAAAAATCTCTGTCAGGCCTAGATATTGGGTCTCATTCACCAATAGTGGTGAATCAGTCCACTTATGCTTTTCTAGAAGTTCTAAACTAGATTTTGTTCCTCTCGGTTCTCTCTTCTCTTTTTGACTAGTTTTTTATATCTGAAACTACAAATTTCCACCTATGGACCTTCTCCAAGCTTCTCCAAGGTTTGATGACAAATTTAGGGATTTGAAAAATTTTCTCCAACTTTTCTTCTTGGCCAATATATAACCTAGCCTTGTAAATCACACACAAGTAGAGGGGAAAATGTTGTGGGGGTTAGTGAATAGGGGTTTTCCTTGGTCAAACCCCTTGTTGGTAATTAAACCTTGAAATTAAAACAAATATGAAAGGAGAATATGATTGAACAAAAGATAATGTTGCAACTCACCAAACCCTTGCAACAGGGTGCTCCAATAATGCTTGAAATGGTTGCAATGGATGTGGTTCTTGACTCTAGCTTGAAGGAGATATATATTGAATGTAATGCTTGCTTGGATCATGAACTCTACATCATAAATGATATCACAATAACAAACATAAATAATACAATCTTGAACATGATGATTGGAACTTGAAGAATGCTCTTGAATTCTTGATAATCTTCCCTTGAAATGACTTGAATGCTCTTGTGAATGCTCCAATTCTCTTGTAAATCACTTGATTGTTTGTTAGGAGAAAATGAGTGACAAAACTTTGTATTTATACTTAATTATGTAATAATTCACAAAATTATAACACTACAAGACGACATCAGATGTAGGAGAATAAAATCCGGTGAGAAATTTGAATTGAAATCAAATTTTGGTCACATGAGACTCATTCACCCAAGGTGGTGAATGAGTCCCATAATACATAATGTATGGGACCAAAAATGAAAACTGCTTAGAAATGTGTGAAACTTTCATTAGGGCCAAAAATACATAGGTGGGACTCATTCACCCAAGGTGGAAAATGATTCCTAGACACTAAATATGGGCTACACAAGCTATGAACACCTGAATTATGATTGGTTATTGATTGGTGTTGGGATTATCCTTGAAAAGATGCAATAAAAGAGGCTTGTGGATGCAAAATAGGGCCAATTAAAGCATAAGAAAGCCCAATTATTAATTACAAGTCTAGAGGAATGTGAATGTGTGTTAAAATACTTTACAACACTCCAAATAAGGTAAGATTAATGTTGACTATGATTAAAATTATATTTATTATGCTTAGTTAATTGATAAAACCCTAGAAAAATGTGAAATTGTGTTATAACACTTCACAACACTTCAATAAGGCACCATTAGAATCAATTAGTTCACAAGGTCCCAAGACCTAATGTTAATGTGTTATCCACATTACAACACTAAATCAAGGCAACATTAAGCCAAAATCCACAAGAAGGACACAACGAGTGTGAAAATATCAAGGGGCCTATTTTTAGACAGTACAGGTTGCATAAACAAATACCAATAGTTATAATGTAACACACCAACATGGAAAATAGATAATATGTGCTTTAATGCCTCAATCAACATAGTGTATTATAAATTTTCATGTATCTTGCTTTGGGATAATGAATTTTTAGGTCATTGTAATTTTTATCTCATCTTGGAGTTGTGCTCTATAGTTTGCAAGTCCTTTGTATCATTCCCTAAGATTGTATGCCTTAACCTATAAGTCTTTTGGCAGTGAGCCTTGTTTTGTAAGTATTGAGCTTCATATATTGTGAGTTAACTCTCACCATCGATTTTCCCTCTTTAGGATTTCCACATAAATCTGGTGTCATCTTGTGCATGTTTGTTCTTTGTTTTATCTTTTATTGTTGGTGATTTGATTATGGATAAATTATTTTATCTTTCATTACTATTGATATATATAATGGTTTTTGGTTTAATTAAAATGTTTTAGTTTTAGTGAATTTCATAAGTTTTAGAAGGGTTTAAGTTTTTGAAGATATTGATTCATCACCCCTCTTAGTATCTAGTGTGTTCAACAATTGGTATCAAATACAATTTCCTTTAAAGAAGCTTAACTACGTGAGGAAAGATCTGGGATGGAACATGATGGATCATACAAGGGTCCTAGGCTTTATGGGACTAGTTAAACTTTTTGGAAATTAAGAATGGAAGGCCATCTAAACTATCTTGGGTTTGGGATTTTGTAATTATTCAAGGATGGTTATGTTGCTCCTGCTACTCCTCTAAATATCCTACTAAAATTAAGTTGTATGAGAACAATGCTAAGGCTAAGAATTTTATCCTATGTGGATTGGTTGATTTAGAACTCTTGAAGATGATGAATTGGAATTCTACTAAAGATCTCTTAGAAAAAAATAGCAACATGTCTGAAGGAGAAACCAAAGTAATGCAAGGCAAGATAAAAAAATATAGGAGAAAATTTGGGTCCCTAAGGATGAAAGAGGATGAAGACATTTTAAGTTATATGCTCTATGTGCATGAAGTAGTTTTTGGCATCATAGGTCTTCGTGGTGTAGTAAAAAAGGATGTGATTTTCAAGAAAGTTATGAGATCTCTCTATAAATCCTATAGTCATAAGGTATATTCTTTTGAAGAATCTATCGTTTTGTATAAGTATTCAATAGATTAAATTTTTGGTGCTCTCGTAGTCTTTGAAATGATATATTTTGATAAAGATGTTCCAAAGAAGGACGTTGCATTCAAAACCACTAAAAGGATAGAAGATGAATCTACAAATCAAGATGATTATTTTTATGAGATTGAAGAAAATCTTCTGAGAATATTGAATAAATCCACAAAAAAATACAAAGGTAAGTTACCTATCAAGTGTTTCAATTGTGGAAGGATTGGTCATTTTGCATCTAAATGTCCCTATAAATAATTTGAAGATGGTAGTAAAAGAGATATGGTTAAAAATATTTTCTTTTCCAAAGAAAGTAGCTATTCCTCAAAATATGAGGATAATTATTCTAACTAAAACCTTATTCATGGCCTTGAAAGATAAAAGGGGAAGTATTGGAGAAAGTAAGAGGTCTGATAATTTGCAATCTAATAAAAATAAAGAAAGATCTATGGTTTTCTAGACTACCTTTCATGTAAGGGAAGAATCAAATTCTTTGGTAATTGATAGTGGTTGTTCTCACCACATTACTAGTTACAAGATAAGGATCACCATTGTTAATAAGGTTAATGGTGGAGATATTAGGTTTTGTGGTTATGATTCAACACAAATTTGTGTAAAAGGTGCTATAACAATTGATGGAATGAGAATAACTAAGGATGTCCTCTATGTAAAAGATCAAAAAGAATAATATTTCTAGTGTCATTCATATGTGTAGGAAGGATACAATCTCACATTTCATGCCAATTGTTTTGAAATAAAAAAAGTAGGGTCTAGAAGACTAGTTGTTCAAGGAATAAGGACAAATGATAATGTTTATCATCTAAAGGAGGCCAATGGAACAATCTAATCATTGGATCACTCTAGAGATTTTTGGTTGTTGTATAATAGAATGGGACATATCAACTTTGAAAACATGGTAATATTTAGTTCCTCTCATGTTGCGAGAGTTCTACCAAAGATAACCAAGCCTGCAAACACTTTATGCAAGGAATGCCAAGTAGGAAAGCAAACAAAGACAAGTTTCAAGAGAAAGGAATGCTTTGCTACAATGAAATTGGATCTAATCCACACTAACCTTTACAAAAATATAAGAACAAGAAGTCAACAAGGTGAAATTTATTTTATGTTACTTATTGATAATTCAACTAGAATGACTTGGGTTACATTTTTAAGAGATAAATCAAAAGCTTTTGGTAAGTTTAAAATGTTCAAAGAAAATGTTGAGAATGAAATGGATATTAAGATCAAATGCTTAAGGTAATATAAAGAAGTTAAATTCACTTCAAATTAATTTAAATTTTTTTATGAAGATCATGGTATTAGGAGATATTTGTCTACTCCTAGAACCCCTAATTAAAATTAGGTAGTGGAATGGTAGAATAGGACTATGTAAGAGATGGCTAGAACCGTGTTGAAAGATGATGATTTTCCTAATATGAATTGCAAGGAATTATTTCACACTATTGTCTATTTCCTTAATAGAGTGTAGTTCAAGGTCAATAACACTAATACCCCTTATGAGCTATGTGATGGAAGGGATCCCACTTTCAGATACTTCAAAAAATTTGGCAGAAAATGCTATATCAAGAGAGATGGAGGAGACATTGGAAAGTTTGATTCAAGGTGTGACTATGGGATTTTTGTTGGTTACTCAACCAGGAGTAAGGCCTACAGATGCTACAACAAGAAATTGGGAAAGATGATTGAAAGCATAAATGTTAAGTTAGGTGAATACTTGTATCAAATCTCAGATGAACAAGAGGTTTGTCTATCTGATATACCTTCGTAGATTGAAGAAGAAGAAGAATGCAAAGAAGATAAATAACTAGAACCATTGAAGGTTCACATGACTCCAGCAAAGTATGTGTAGAGGAACCATTCTTTAGATCAGATCATTGGAGATAGGAATGAAGGTGTTCTAACTAGGAGAACACTTGCAAGAACATGTGAGCAAGTAAATTTGCGCTTATTGTCAAAGGTTGAGCCTAGGAAATTTTTTGATGCTATCAAAGTTTATGGTTGGATAATGGAGATCGAATAAGAGTTGGACTAGATAGAAAAGAATGAGACATAGGAATTAGTTCCCAGACTAGCCAAAAACAATGTGATTGGAACTAAATGGCTGTTCCTGAACAAGCTGAATGAAGATGGTGAAGTAATGAGAAATAAGGCTAGATTGGTATGTAAGGGATATTATTATGTTGAGGGTATTTATTTTGAGGATACTTTTGATCCATTAGATAGAATGGAGGAAATAAGGATGTTTCTTTCTTTTATTGCTCATAAATATGAAGTTAACATTATTGAATGGTGATCTAGAGGAAGAGGTATATATTGAGCAACCAAATAGTTTCCAGTCATCAGAAGAACTAGATATGGTGTGTGATGGGCCTAGGAAATAGCTTGTTTTCTTCAATTTAGTTTATGAATTTTAAAATTTTAGGTTGCTTATCTCATAGACAGTCATGAATTTTATATATCTATTATGTCTTTTATGCATCCTAAACTAGACTTTACCATCTGCAAATATAATTATGATATGATGATGTTTGCATTGAGAAATGTGTGAATGTTTGTAAAATTAAATATGATTTTATGTTAATTCAAATTTGATTAATGATGTGTATACTTTAGATGAAACTAACTTCTTGTATCCATACGAATTTCAACCCACAACAACTGGATAGACCAACCCATAGCCAAAGGATTTTAGGTATATTGTAGGAGAAATTATAGAACACTAAGAACATGATAGTTCTTGGAAATAATGAAGGTGATCATTGAAGTGGTCAATTGTGAGTCACAAAATCATCCAATAAGACCATAGGAGGAAGAAGAATTTTTTATTGATAAGGAAGCCAACATGATTGTTCTTGTAGAGCATGTCTCTATCAAATCATTAGGGCAGAGTGCCAATCTTATTTGTCTTCTTATATCTTATTTAGTTATAGTTTCAGTTGTAAAGACTTTGTCTCTCTATTTTGAGGGAGAGTGGAAATCTGTATTTAATTTCTATTTTTAGTCCTGATGGAAATAACACTCCTCCCAAGTGTATATACTTGGATCGGTGGTTGAGGAGAAGATCTAGTTAGAAGATATATGTTTTGATAGTTCCATTTTTTTTCACAAACAATACTTCATTGTTAATAATTTGTTATGCACTCATGAATGATAAATACATGAAGATTATTATTATATTATAGAGTTCATTTATATGCAATAAAGATGTTCCAATTTACTGTTATGATTAGTTGATTCAATTACCACACATTTGGTTTATCTTGTGGGTACAATAGCTCAAACAAGGGTCACTCATGGTATTGTTCACCAACCTTAATTTTTTTTGATAATTTATATGTTTACATTGTTGCATTCATTTCAAGCAAATTCTCAATTATATGCACATGAATGATTTATTTTATCATGAGTTATGCTCTATAATGTGTCTTTGAGTTGTTCTTTGGAGACGTCAATTCATTATAAGTAAGATTCAATAGTGTTAATGAATTGTAGATTTAAGATTTAATAGTTAACATTTATAGTGTTAAGATGAAGGTACTCATAGCATCAATAGAAAATTAAGTTATTTTGCCTATTTTTCAAGTTAACACTTTATTTACTTTTTGAACCTTTATTCTTTTCCTATACATGTGTAAACCACCTATACTCAGTGATATAGGCTATTTAAAATTTATGAATGCACATACAATGACAACATCATCAAAATATTATGAAGCCTTGGTTGGTAATTAAAAGAAGTCTTTGCAAGGGTTTACTGAATTATTCAGCTAGGAACTCATCCTCTTAATTATGTGTCTAGCACCAAGTTTACTGAGAATGAGTTGTTTTCCCTTAAATTTATGGAATAATTGTAATGCATGGTGCTACATTCATGGTTATCCTATGTAATTTCAATCTTTCATATTTTAAATGTTTTGATTTTAGCATTAGGATAACTAGGTTTTAATCCATTAGCACAAAAACATATTACGAATATTGTGCAAGAGCATATGATCCAAGGAGCTACAACTATTATGTGCAGAGGTTGTGAGACACTCTAGGAAGATATCTCCCCTCAAAACAAGCTTTAGAGGATATTGGTGATCAAAGTGAATAGAGTAAGGGTATTCTTGAAGAAGAATCATACCTAACACCAATATACACATCAAATACATAGGATACTTCCCATACCCAAATCATCACCATGAGTAATGTTGTGGTGGAATATCCACTTGAGCATGTGTCTTTTGATTTTCTCATTTCCAACCAAGACAGAGGAACTACCTTAAACAATATAATATATCACCGTCAATATTACTTGTCTTCTATGGGTTGGTCATGGAGGATCCACATACCTTCCCTTTTGAGTTTGATATGCTATGTATAAGTTATTATTATACTATAGATGCACCTAGGCTCAAACTATTCCAATAAACATTAAATGATGCTTATCTAAGATGGTCTATGGGATTGGGAAGAGATGATGTTCCAAATTGGAATACCATGAAGAAAAAGTTCCTAGAGAAGTACCAGGACTACTATAGATGAATATACAAAAAGAGAGATGACATATTTAGGATGTCAAAAAAGGAGGATGAACCCCTAGAAGACTACATGGAAATATTTTATTTTTTCATTAAGAAATACAAACATAGTAGATTCCTTGATGAGTCTTTAAAGCAGTTGATATTCTTAAGGGGGATTAATGAGGATTGCATGGATGCAATTAACCTCATTAGGGTAGGATATATCTCTCAAGTAATATTTGAGGAGATTTTTAAGGCATAGAGGAACTATTCAAGGTATTTCACAAAGAAGTTTAGAGGATACAAGACATCTTCCATTAGCAAACTATCCAATGGAGTCTGAAGAATTGAATTGAGTAATATTCTATCAAATATAAAAGAGGATATTATTAGAAATCTTACTACATAGCTAGACAACCTCCATATCAAAAAGAAGAAAGAAGAGGAAAAAGCAACTCTCAAAGAGTACTACCCACATTTTAGACAAAGAAAGACTAATTGCAAGTGTAAGAAGGTGGCTATTATATCTAAGGATAAGCAAGGGACATCAAAATTTCATGTATAGGAAGGTGAAGATGGAAAAGTATTCTACATAGCTCAAAGGAAACCATGTCATCCACGATAAGGTATTCCCAAAGAACCTTTGAACTACAACATGTCATTTCTTGGTAGAAATTCAAATATTATTGATTGGAATCCTTAGTATTGGGCCAATATAAAAAAAAACTAGAAATGAAAAATTCCTCAAACCAATTGGAATCAATAATAGTAAAATATGTGTCCATCAAAAAATTATCAATGATATAATTTTTAATAGCCACTCTAGCAAAACATTATTAATAGCCATAGTAGCCCTTACAGTCACATAGTAGGTCATTATGCCAAACCTAATGAAATTCCAACACCACAACCACCTAGAGCACCTCAACTACCAACTCAACCTACACCTAACCCTAATAAAAATCCTATTCAATAGGCTTACGATAATGAATTTGTTCAATAACCTAATTATGGGGGAGAGGTGAGTGATGTCCAACTCAAATCTAGGAAAATGTTGATTGGGCCTTCATCTCCTCAAATCGCTAAATTGGTTGATGAGGAACCCCTAATAAAGACCTTGGACAACTAGCCTAAGGAGCTTGCATCAAATCAAGTTAACCAAAAAAATCAAAGTCTAGAGGCTCCATTATTTGAAATATTAGTAGTTCAAAGGTATCAAACATAAGTTAAAATTGACCTATTGGGAAAACTTAAAGATGTTTGTATCAATATACTCCTTATCCAATACATTAAGGAAGTGCCTATCTATACTAAAATAATGAGATAACTATGCCTTCAAAATATAGCAAGGAAGAGAAAATATCCTCAAATTGTACATGTCCTAAGGAAAACATGCAAACATTAGGAGTCATATAGTGGATGTAAAGATAAATGGAAATATCATTAAGAACACCTTGATTGACTTGGGAGTAGCTATTAATATAATGACTAAAGAGATAATGAAGTTGTTATAGTTGATAGAACTCAAACCTACTCTTATTGTTCTATAGATGGAAAATAGGTCCATAGTTAAACCTGAGGGTATAAATGAAGAATTGGTAATAACACTAGATTCATCAAAGTACCTTGAAGATTTCATGGTATTGTAGCTAAAAGCTAATCTTGTAGGCTCCCCCATCATTTAAGGAAGACCCTTTTTTGCAACATCAGATGCTTTTTTATGTTGTAGGTATGGGAATATGATTATGTCTAATAGAAATGTGACTAAGAAATTGGTTGTTTATCCACAAGCCTCACCACATGTAGACCTGAAACAAACCTTTGTCCTACCCTAGATGAGGTGGATTAGTATTCATTGCAAACCTTGATAACTATTTAATGTAATCCTTTGTTAGAAAACCAAGATGAAGATGACTTTATAGTAAACATCATAAAACTTAACAATGGTAGGGACTCACAACATCAAGATTTTTCTAACATTTTTAGAAGATCCTATCTAAAATGTGATTCCTCATAGCGCATCTGGGTCAATTTCCCAAATATTCCATAGCTTGTTACCACACTAGCATGTTCTTAAAATATCAGCACTTAACATCTCATTAGCTCAAACAACATCCAAGACTTTAGAGATAATAGAAAGTAAATTATCGAATGTTAACAATGAATTGATTGATATACAATAGACCAGCTTGACGAACTTGTTGCAAGAACATGCAACATCCTTTTCAAGGGATTACCATGACATGAAGGGGATAGACCATAACGTGTGCAATGCATAGGATTTATATCAATGATGGTTTTAAACCCATAAGGAAACCACAAAGGAGAATGAACCATAAAATAAGCGACAGTTAAATCAGAATTGCAAAAATTTCTTTATGTTGGCTTTATCTATCCTTTCTTTGATAGTCAATGGGTGTCACCTCTGGAAATTTTCCCAAAGAAAGGATGAAAGTGGAGAGTGTGTATAGACTACCAAGAACTGAATGCTCCAAATAGGAAATACCACTTTATACTCCTCTTCATTGACCAAGTACTTAATTCATTAGCAGGAAATTAGTACTCTTTTTTGGATAGATTTAGTGGTTACAACCAAATAATGATTGCTGCAGAAGATCAGGACAAGACAACTTGCACATACTCTTAGGGCACATATGCTTATTATGTCCTACCATTTATGTTTTGTAATGCATCAAAAACCTTTGAGAGGGTAGTATTGAGTATATTATTAGACTTTATACATGATTCCATGGAAGTTTACATTCATGGTTTCATTACTTATGGGAATACATATGATGAAGCAGTTGGAAATATAGAGAAGGTGCTAAAAAGGTGTCAAGAACATAACTTATCCCTAAGTCATGAAAAATGTTTCATGATGATGATAAATGAGATTGTATTAGGAAATATTGTGTCAAATGAAGGAATTCAAGTGGACCCCAACAAAATTGAAGTAATATAAACACTCCCTATGCCTTAAAGACAAAAAGATGCTAGAAGTTTCCTAGGACATGTTGGGTATTATAGGATATTTATTCAGGACTTTAGTAAACTTGTAGCTCCAATATTTGTTTTATTTTCCAAAGATGTAGAATTTGATTAGACAAATTTTTGACAACTCTTTTGAATCACTCAAGGTAGCATTGATGAAAACCCATGTCTTGAGAGGAAGAAATTGGACCTTACCTTTCCATATCCATATAGATGCTTCATATTTTTCTATAGGAGTTATACTTGGATAAAGGAAGGAAACAAAGAGTATGAAATATATTACATCAGAAAAAATCTACAAGTGGAAAAACTCAATTATATAGTAACATAGAAAGATATTTTAGTAGTAGTATATGCAATAAAAAAATTCAGCCATTATATTACATATTATCTAGTGTTCATATATACTGGCCATATAGAAATGAGGTATCTAATGAAAAAACTAGTGGTTGTTGGTACACTTGTCAAGTGGTTATTGTTTCTACAAGAATTTGACATTACCATTATGGATAAGCTAAGTAAAGAAAATGTAGTGGCATATTTTCTATCCAAACTACCAACCAAATTAGAAGAATATGTTGTTTATGATTATTTCCTAGATGAGTATTTATTTTCTTTATCTTGGCATACACCTAGGTATGTAGATGTTGCCAACTATCTTATAGTAGGACATAAACCACCCCACTTATCACCAAAAGAAAAGATGAAATTGGTTCATAAGATTTTTTTTTACTCTTGGATAGTTGGATACTTATTCTACATAGGCCCAAACAACAGAATGATGAGATGTATTAGAGAAGGTGAAGTATATGAAATCCTTATACCATGCCATGATAAACCTTATTGGGGACACTTTGTAGCAAAGATGATAGCTCTTAAGATTCTCAACATTGGCTATTATTGACTAAATCTTCATAAAGATGTAGTGATGTATACTAGGGGTTGTGATAGGTGTCAAAGAATGGGGAGGCCAACAAAAATATATGAAATACCATTGCTACAATAGTTAGAAATAACACCATTGAATAGATGAACATTAGAATTTATTAGCCCCATATCAAACAAAAAAGAATACACACTGGTATACATAGATTACCTTACAAATTGGGAGTAGGTTAAGGCTCTACAATTTGCAAGTGATTGTAATGTGGAAAATTTTCTCTATGAGGACATATTCATAAGATATGGAGTTCCAAGGGATATTTGTATAGACCAAGGAATCAATTTTACATAAGAGTTGATCACAAAATTGGTCCAAGAGTATGAGATTAGACATAGGTAGTCATGACCTTACCACCATCAAACTAATGGGAAAGTTTAAGTCACAAATAGGTAAATTGAAATCATTCACACAAAGACAATGAAAATTCATATAATGGATTGGGAAGCCAAGTTTCTTAAGGAAATTTGGCCTATCGGACAACATGGAATATCACAACCATATTTACACCATATGAGTTCATGTATGGGAAGAAAGTAGAATTCCTATTGAATTTGAATACAAAACATTGAGGACAACAATTATATTGGGAATGGACGTGTCTGTAGCTCAATAGGAGAGATTACAAAACCTAAATGCACTTCATGAAATTAGAATGGAATTCATACACCACACTAAATTTATCCTCAAGAAAAGAATTATATGGCATGATTCATTCATAAAGCCAAAGGAATTTGGTACAAGTGATTGGTCTCCCCTATATAACTCAAGATATAAAGACTACAAGGGGAAACTACAAACTAGATGCTTGGGTCCATATGAGATAAAAAAAAGTATTTCCAAATGGAGAAGTAAGACTACATACAATTGATATTATTAAGTTATCATTACTTGTTAATGGACATAGATTGAAGCTTTACAAAAACCTATTAAAGAAGGATGACTTCTTTCATTAATTCAGAAGTTTGAACCTACAATTGAAAATTAAGAAACAAATACTTCATGTTATACAAATGAATCAATGGATGAGATACAATTCTCACTAACTAATATTTAACATGTATAATTCCACATCATTCACATGAACACACTGGATAGGTCATAGTCAGAAACATTCATTTTTTAGAATAGTTAACAAAGCAACAATGACTTGTAGCATAATGCCTAAAGGTGACAAAATTTCACAAGAGACTTGTTACTACAAGTGCTTATAGCACTTGTCTAATATTAATTTCATATTACTACCATATCCATTGCATATCTAACATTTTAAATTATATCCATCCATACATGCAACCACACATATTTCACTCTATCCATTCACATGTACAGATTACCACATACCATGCATTCATTTCACCTCACCTATTCCATATAGTTTACATCCTTTCCATTCCATCATTCGCCATTTTTCATTCATATGTTGTCATTCATTTCAAATTACCTCTACATTATTTTCATTATAATTACAACAAGAGATTTCACATTCAAATGCAAGCTATGAACAATCACTTCACATGAGTTTAGTTTTATTCCAACACATTTCTATAGGTACGCGCATTAAATTATCATGATTCACACAATGATTATTGATTTTCATCATGTTTATATACATTACTTGGGTATGTCGGGATCATGATGGGTCAAAAATGGCAATATGATGGGTATTTGTAGGGTATGTGGTTGACTGACCTTTTTTACACAAAATTGATGAAATGAAAAGGGTTTTTAAAGGAAATTCTCATTTTCCACCAATATAAATTATTCTTTACCTTGAGATTTAATAAATAATTATTATTCATTTTCTATTTCAATTACAACTAAAATTACTCATTGATAGGCTGATTGAATATTTATATCTTTCAAATGATATCAAAATTTTGGAATCTCAAACATGCATCACATTCTATGTGCATACTATAGGATTAAAAAATAAAAATGAATTTCATGAAGTTTTGACCAAGTTAATTTCGGACATCACGAGTTTTTATATTTTTTAAAAGTTGTAATAACAAATTCATAATTGATTATTTACTTGGAAAAAAATTACAAAAAAATATGCATCACATTGGACATGAGTCCTCTACTTATATCTAAAATCTTATAAAAAAATATTATCATTTTATTGGGTTAGGGTGGTAAGACAAACACCTACTTCTTATTTTTTCCCTGAGAATTTAAGTACTACTGCATTGAAATTTCAAATTTTCACCAAATAGATTTTCTTTTTTAAAATAAACCTAGTAGTTTAGAAACTACATTCAATTTTCTACAGATTCTATTCTTACATATTTTTGAAATAATATAGATAACTTATTCAAATTTTTTTCGTCAAGTTGCCTAACTTTCTGATTTTTCTGAACTTTTTGCCACTTAAGGGCCTATTTTTCCATGATGATCCTACACATACCCACTTCATGCATGCTTCATATTTAAATCTATTCCCTACCTTTAATTTAAACCTCCACCAAAACCATAACACTAAGTATGAACACTTAGTGTCTTTAGTTGGGGGAGGTTTCCTTATTTTCTTAATCTTCAAAAACTCTCTACAAGGTTTTTTGTCATTTTTTTCCTCCATTTTTCAAACAATACAAAATCAGAGGAGAGAAAGAGTTATAAAGGAATATGAATTAAGAGGTTTCAAGCATACAAATATTATGAAGGTGGTGCAGTAGGAGTGAAAGATAGAGAATTAAGGAATTATAGAATAGTAGCACTATTATGTGAGGTAACATTATTCATAAGGAACCAAAAAAACACACAATTGTTATAAGACAAGTTGGTATTACCCATTTTTTAACATGATGGTTGGTTGGAGTATTTCTTCAAGCTTACATAGTATAACAGGGTCATGACACAACAATTTCTAATGCACTAAAAAGGATGAAGCAATAGTGAGAGGCTTAAGAATAGATGCCTTAGAAGCTGCCATTATTGAAGTATCTAGTCTACCATGGGAAGGAGAAGAATTTATAGCTAGGGAAGATGCTATTGCTACTAGGGATGATTTTAGGCATCCAAAAGAGAACCTAGACTCATCTTCTCAAGGTACTAAAAGATTATCCATACCATAGGCCTATGGATTTAGTTGCTTCTTACATAATCAAGTATTTAACCTATGATGCTAGGAAATCCTTGTTGTATACATTTTATTTTAATTTATTAAGTCGTCTTCACTATGATACGCATGTGAATATTCCAAATTTTCTATACAACTTGTTGAAAAGAATTAGCTTTGAGTATAAAAGGAAAAGGAATAATGCATCATTATCACATTTCTATTTAGTCATGTTGTTAATAAAAAGGAGTTTAAGAACTCAATTTCGACATGTTTTGTGGGAAAGTTTCCTAAATTGCAACCATATCAATAATATTCTTGAAGAACCTGTTGTCCCAAAAAATGTATAGATACCAACTGTTTTAGAGATGTAATTTCCCTCTGGCTCCTATGTTGTGTCACGTACCTGCAACTTAGGAGAGCCAAAGGAGTAGGGTTTTCAAGGCATTGAGCCTACATCCCTTGTCGAGCAACCCATAGTAGAGGATGAGGAAGAACCCCTTGTTTCTATAAAATTATATAGGGCCAAGAAGAGGAAAGGAGAATCTTCTTCTACATCTTCCACAAGGTAGAAAAGACTCACAAGGCAGCCACATTGCCTTAGAAGAAAAAGATAGAAAGAATATGTGGCTACAATTTAAATAGAATCACAATTAGAGGGGAATTCACCTAGTAATGTAAATACATATATTGCATAGTTAGGGTACTACACAAGTACCTCTGAATTTAATTCAAAGGACGTATTTTTTGTAAGGAAAATAAGAAAAAGAACTGCAAAGACTCGTGATTTAGAGGGTATTGATTATACAAATGAGAGGGATGAACAATTATTGGAAAGAGAAGAAGGATTTTTTGTTGAGAAAAAGGATATTGAAAAATAATTATAGGAGGCTATGGAAAGGATAAAGTAATTGGAAAATTTGTTGAAAACATGCCACCAAAAAGATAGTGAAAGGGACAAAATAATTAAAGAGTTGGAGGAAAAACTTTATAAATTTGAGCATGGGTCTAGGTTGGATGAATTGGCATAGCTTACTATCATAGAAGAAAAAAACAAGGAACTAGTACCCTAGGGCCCAATTCCTCCACTTATTCCCTCTATTCCAACTATGGTGTCCCTTGGTGTGGAATTATGGAAAAGAACTCAATATTTATTTGAGAAGGAATGAGAAAAGGAAAAAGCTAATTTGATATCAAAACAAACCAAGACACTTGAACAAAAAGAGGAAAAAATAAAATGGTTGAAATTGGAGATTGAAGAAGTAGTAGCCAAGGCTACACAAATTATATAGTGCATACCTCCTACAAGATTTTATGCATTTTTTATGCAAGAAATGTGTTTTTGTTTTTAGGTCATCCAAGTGGTTAGTGGTTTTCCAATGTAAATCTATACATTTTTTTTGTTTTTTGATACTTTGTCTGACTCCACACTAGATATGCAAGAAAAGTTATGTGAGTTTTACTTCAATAACTTTGTTCTCTTGGACTAGACTAAATAGAATCCATTAATGTTTGTAGGGGATTTAAAAATTAGAGCATTAGCCAATTATATAAGGAATGAACATCAGAGAGGCGAAATATTATGAGAATACAATGTGAGGGAGAAATTGATTGCTCTACAGTTGAGGAGAGAATCACAAGACCCCAACAGAGTCATTGATAATTGGTTAGAGCTACTAGATTATAGAGGTGTGGGAAGAAAAATAATAAGTATCAGGAAACATGACTACACAATGATGAAGAAACTAGCTAAATGATCCATTAATCAAATCTACCAGTTTGTGAAGAAGAGATGGGAAGAAAAATCACCTCAATTAAAGAAAAAGGAACCACACTCCCTTTATAATTTCATAGCCATTAATAGAATATCTTAGACTTATATAGACATTGCAAGGGATAACTAACTTAAATAGTTTCCACTCACATTTCATCCACCTATTCTCCTCTATACAATGCCACATTGGATAGGGATGAACCATGATGAAATTGAAACAACAAAGAATATGAGGAGCTGGAATGGATTTCATGTCAAAAGGGATACTATATGAGATAAAAAAAGGGAGTTGATGTGGTAATAGATTTTTGGAAAATGAATCTCTAGTACAACCTCTGTTCTTACACATTGCTTGAGGACAAGAAAATACTCTAGTTGGGGGGAATGATGCACCTAGTATATATCTAGTTTTCTTCCATTTATTTTATGTCTTTTAAAATTTCAAGTTGCTTATCTTAGAGACAATCATGAACCTCATATATATTTTATGCCTTTTATGCATCCTAAACCAAAATTTACCATGTGGAAATATAATTATGACATGGTGATTTTGCATGGATAAATGTGTGAATGTCTATGAAATTCAATATGATTCTATGTTAATCCATGGTTGATTAATGATGAGTATAATTTAGATGAAAGTAACTTATTGTAGCCAAAATAATTACAACCCATAAAAACTAGATTGATTATATCACAACCAAAGGATTCTAGGAAGATTGCAGGGGAAAGCTTAGAACATTGAGAATGTGATAGTTCTAGGAAATAATGAAGGAAACTATTGAAGTGTCAATAATGACTCACAATATCATCCAATAAGACCATAGGAGGAAGAAGAAGTATGTATTGATAAGGAAGCCAATTTAATTGTTCTCACAAAGAATGTCTATATCAAACCATTAGGGTAGAGTGCCAATCCTATTTGTCTCTTCTATCTTTTTATAGTTATATTTTCAACTACAAAAACTTTGTATCTCTCTATTTTGAGGGAGAGTAGACATATTCATTTAATTTATATTTTTAGTCCTTATGGAAATAGAAATCCTCATGAGCCTATATAGTTGGATTGGTGGTTGAGGAGTAGATCTAGTTAGAAGATATATGTTTTAATAGTTCCAATTTTGTTTCAAAAATAATTCTTCATTGTTAATTTTTTGTTATGAAATCATGAATGAGAAATACATGAAGATTTTTATCAAATTATAGAGTTCACTTATATGCAATAAATATATTCATATTTACTATTATGATTAGTTGATTCAAGTAGCACTTATTTGGTTTCTCCTATGAGTAAAACAACTTGAGCAATGGCTAATCGAGGTACCCTTCACCCACCTTAACTTCTAATTTTAATTTAGATGTCTAAATTATTGCATTCATTTCAAGTAGATGGGTATGTGCAAGATCATGATGGGCCAAAAAGTGGCGATATGATGGGTATGTGTAGGGTATGTGGCTGACGAATTTTTTTTACCCAAAATAGATGAAATGAAAATAGTTTTTAAAGGAGATTCTTAGCTTTCCACCAATATAAATTATTCTTTACTTTGAATTTAATAAAATAATTATTATTCATTTTCTATTTGAATTATGACAAAAGTTCTTATTGATAGGCTGATTGAAAAACATCTATACTTTTCAAATGGTATCACATTTTTGAATCTGAAACATGCATCACATTCTATGCTTGACATACTATAGGATTAAAAAAAAATTGAATTTCATGAAGTTTTGACCAAGTTAAGGTGGTTAGACATACAAGTTTTTATATTTTTAAAAAGTTATAATAAAAAATTCATAATTAATTATTTACTTGGAGCATCGGGACATGAGTCCTCTACTTATATCTAAAATATTATAAAAAATAATTATCATTTTATTGTGGTTCGGGTGGTCAGACAAACACCTACTTCTTATGTTTTCCTTGAAATTTAAGTACTACAACATTGAAATTTCAAATTTTCACCAAATAGATTTTTTAAACTAAGTCAATCTAGTAGTTTAGAAACTACATTCAATTTTCTATAGATTCTATTCTTACATATTTTTGAAATAATATAGATAAATTATTCAATTTTTTTACATCAAATTTCTTAACTAATTTTTTTGAATATTTCGCCACTTAATGGCCTATTTTTTCCATGATGATCCTAAACATACCTAGATTATTAATTACATGCACACGAATGATGTATTGTATCATGAATTATTCTCTATAATATGTCTTTGAGTCATTATCCAGAGAGGTCAAGTATTTATAAGTAAGACTCAATAATGATAGTGAATTATAGAATTCAAGTCGAGTAGATAATAGTTATAGTGTTAAATTGAAGGTACATGTAGCATCAGTAGCAGGTTAAGTTATTTCCCTTATTTTGTAGGTTAACACTTTATTTACTTTTCAAACCCTTACTATTTTCCTATACATGTGTAAACACCTATACTCACTAATGTATTCCATTTAATTCCAAAATCATCAAAATATTATGAAGCCTAGGTTGATAATTAAATGAATTCATTATGAGGGTTTAGTGAAATGTTCATCTAGAAACTCCTCTAAATTTTGTGTCTAGCATGAAGTTGACTAAGCATTAGTTGAGGCCTTATGGTGTGCAGACTTAAAAAGTATTTATATGGTCTCAAGGAAGCTCCTAGATCTTGGTATGCTCAGTTAGATAAGTACTTTAGCAAGGATTCAAAAAGGGTACTATAGATATTAATCTTTATATTAAGGTTCAAGAAGACAAGATGTTGATTGTAGTTGTATATGTTGATGAAATTATCTTTGTTGGATAAGATGATATGTGTAAGAAGTCTGTAAAAGAGATGTAGAAAGAGTTTGAGATGTCTATGATTAGTGAGTTGTCTTTATTCCTTGGGATTCAAATTGTTCAGCAAGATGAGACATGGCATCTTTATTTCTCATGCTAAGTATCTTTAAGATAAGTTGTTCAAAGAAGTTTAACATAGAAGATTCTAAACCTGTAGGAACTCTTATGGTTATTGGTTGTCATTTGAAAAAAAATGAAGAGTCTTCAAAGGTTGGTTAGACTCTATCTAGGTCTATGATTGGAGGCTTCTTTTACTTGACTACTTCTACACCTAATATTGTGGATACAATTTATTTGGTTCCCTGATTTCAAGATAATCCTAAGAAAACTCATCAGAAGTATGTGAATAGAATTTTTAGATACTTGAAGTGAACTCTACATTATGGTCTTTGGTACAAAACGGATGATACATTTTCCTTGATTTTTTATGCTAATGCTAACTAGGTAGGAGGTGTGGATGACTAGAGAAGTATAAGTGGAGGTGCATTTTACTTGAGAGATAGATTGGTTTCCTAGTTTAGTAATAAGTAGGACTCGATGTCCTTATCCATAGCAGAAGCTGAATATAGTGCCACAACATCTTGCCACACCTAGGTGCTTTGGATAAAGTGGACCTTGAAGGAAATAAACATGGTTTATGATGGACCCATTCCAATATCGTGTGATAATACTGATTCAATTAATATTTCCAATAATTTGGTATTGTACTCAAGAACCAAATACACTTCTATTGAATATTAGTTTCTAAGGGAGAAGGTCGCAAAACAAGAATTCAGATTGGAGTACATGCCTACTAAGGGTCAGATTGTAGATATCTTCACTAAGGTGCTTTTATATGTAACTTGTGAGTATCTCCATTAGAAGTTAGGGGTTATTTCCCCTCCTTATTCTAACTATATGCATAGATGGTGCATCTATCTATAGGATAAATTTCTATCATATATTTTTCTCTTGGATTGATGTGTACCATCCATTAGGGGGAGTTGGTAGCAAGGGGGAGTTTTGAAAGTTGTCTAGTTTCTTGAAAACAAGCATTGTTGATAGGGGAGCTAATATAAAATGTGCAATATCTGGTCAAAGGGGGAGAATATTCTTTTTTTCAATTGAATATCTTTTACCATTTTTCTTTGAAGTAAAAGAATGTGTTGTTATTTTATTGTGTAGGTGTGTGTATCCCATTGTCCTTGATGTGGAAGAGTGAGTAGGTGTGTGTTACCATCAATACCAAAGGAGGATATTGTTGGTAGTGGTTTCCATTGATGTTAGCACTTGATGAATTATTTGTGGTTGTCATTTGTGTCAACACTTGAGACTATTGTATGTTTGGTATTGGTTGTAATTCACGAGTTGGTTGTCCTTGATGTCAAACTTGAGTATTTTATTGTATATGTTTGGGAAATTTTTGGCATTGTTTTTCAACACTTGTGAAGATTGTTGTATTGGTTTCATTGTTTAAAATTATTCAGATTGGGTTGTCATTGATGTATGATGATGTGTTAAAAAATTTCATGGTTATATGTCATGACTTGCTTGATGTAATTTAAATAAGTATTGTATTTGGTTGATGTCAGCATAGTTGATATCATCATAATATATTAAGATGAGTATTAGAATTTCTTATGGTTGCTGAGAGAGGTTTTTGATGGCCTATTGCATGTTGTATGCTCTCTAATATTGTTCTTGGAGAAGTATGTATTGTTGCATGGTTTTTTTAGCCTCTACAAGTGGATAAGAAGTTTTTATTTCAAAGTGGTGTTATGAAGACTATTTGGGAGAATTCTCTACATTCCTTCACTATTGGAGATATGGTCTTGTGGATATTTATTGTTTGTGCTCTATGGAAATTACACTACTATATTTTCAAGTCATCTGTGTTACAAAGGAAGTTGGTATTAATTGGATAAGGTTGGTAGTGTAGTTGGTTGTCTTGACTCATCCAAAAAATACTCCACATTTCTCTACATTGATTTCTCTTCTCATGTGGCTTGGCTAATGTGATCCTAGTGTTTATGTAGTGTTTCAATTGAAATTTCATGTGTTGAAATGGTCTACAAGTTAATTTTCTAATGTTATATCTCATGGTTGTGCATTATGTGTTTCTAGGAAGAAGTGTTTTGTTATTGTTTTGGTTGTGATAGATATTGGTGGAATGATAGTAGGAAATAAGTGTCTTGAAGTGTTGTTGGATAGTCAAGGAACATCTCTTTATTATCTGCACACTTAGTGGTTGAATCTCTTTTGGTGATGCATTGTGTTTGAGTTGGCCTTCTAGGTAATTTGTGGATATTTGACCAATAGGGCTTGTAACCTTACTTGTGCTATGTGCTTGAGGGATTGCACTATTATATAAATTTTTGTTAAGGTGGATTTGGGTCCTAACCTATATTTTTGAGTTCCTCATTGAGTTAATTCAATTGGTTAAGTGCTTCACATTTCATCTACATGTTTACTTGTTCCCAACTTGGGTTGATGTGCAACAACATGTGAATTTTTTGGGATCACATTGGAAGATTCAATAACATTATTTTTGGTCCTTTCTATCCCTTTAATAAGACCACACTATGTCATTATGGCTGACTTATTCAAATCATTATTAATATTTCTTTTGGTTGGCGTAATTGATGTTGTGTGAAGTTGTGGAGGATATAAGGGTAAGATAAAATCACTTGCAAAGAGTATAGATGAGGAGTGTGTAATTAAATTAAATATCTCATAGAGGAAGTGAAAAAGTGTGTGTCGAAGATAGATCCTATGTGCTTTAATACCTCAGTCAACAGAGTGTATTGTTGACATGTTTTGTAAATTCCATACTTTCATGTATCCTACTATTGGATAGTGAATCTTATTAGGTCATTGCAATTGGTATCTTCCCCTAGAGTTGTTCTCTTTAGTTTGGAGGTCCTTTCTATCTTTCCCTAAGGTTGTGTGCCCTATTTTGCAAGTATTTTAGTAGTGATCCTTATTTTGTAAGCATTGAGCTTCATATATTATGAGTTAACTCTCACCATGGCTTTTCCTTCATTGAGTTGTCCACATAAATCTGGTGTCATCTTATGCATTTTTGTTCCTTATTTTACCTTTCATTTCTACTAATTTGATTAAGGATTGAATTTTTGTATCTTTTGTTACTATTTATCTAATTAAGGAGCTCACATCACCACCATGGTGTGATGTTTTTGTATTTTTTGATGAGGAACAAGCTTGGGCAAATGAAACACAAGACTCCTTAGAAGTACACTGAGATTTTAAACTCTCCCAAAAAGAAGGGTATAAAATATAATGAACCCCAATCATCATCTAATTTATGTTATCAGTGAGATGCAATCATGATTATCCTCAATATGTATGGGTTCTAATTTTGAAGTTTGGATCAAAGTATTAAGAGAGTTTGAAGTGTTATGACCATCTTGGACTTATGCATTATAACTTATTTCATATTCTTTAACCACACATATCTTATTATTATTTTCATACTTCATCTCATGGTCAAGAGTAGAGGGGACTCCTTTCATTGCATGAATACATGGTCTACCTAGGAGAAGATTGTATTAAAGAGTTCTAAGCATGATATGGATAGGTGTACAAAAATGATAGGTCCTATCTTAATGGGTTGTGTGATAATCACCAATTATTTACCTATAACATTACCAAAACCATGAATAGAATGATCATTAGGTTCTATATGATCCTTTTCCACACCAATATTATCTAGAATATCACTGCTAAAAATGTCAAGACATGATAAATTATCTATGAGAGTATGTCTAACCCCAATTTGTTCTAAGTGACCACCATTATTGTTAAGGCTTCAAGCTTATTTGGATCTCAAGCAAGGATAATTCATGTTGAGGTAATGTAATACCAAAATTTGATACTTGCATACACTCAAACAAGTCTACTACATCATTCATTTTGATAGAAGTTGAGAAACCAATCTTCAATAAATCTTCTTAGATAATCTTGTGATATGCAGGTGATGTTTGAATCAAGTCCCAAAGGGAAATCTTGGTCATAGTATTACAAATTTTCTCATCAAGATCATAGTATTGAGCACTACATTGAGGAATGATAGGTGGGGATGGAAGATATGGTTGAGGTTATAGGATGGATATTGGTGTTATATGTGTGAGAAATTGTGTGATAAGTTGGTTACTTCAACACATGATTACTAGTGAGTTTTTTTTGCAAAGAATAGGATATGGTTAGGAGGTTCAGGAGGCACAATAATTAAAGGATATCCTATATTCAATTATGCATTCATAACCTTAAATAAATTAATTACTTGTTGATGATCTTCCATTGATGGGGGATATAATTTCAACTGAGTGTCTCCATCTATGTCATCCATCTTACTGTCCTTTCAAAGAAATTTGTAGAGTCCCTACTAGTGTCTAGTAAACTTTGTGGCAATCGGGTAATTTAGAGAGATAACTAGGCTAAACATTCCATTTAACATTTGGAAATACCTTCATTGAATTATTGATCAAGTCTAGTAGGATTGTGATGGTACTAATATTGTATGTGCTTTTAGAGAATTGGAACTACCTAAATCATTCTAGTAAATATATTACACTTGCTTGAAAAATCATAAGACTGCAAAATAGTGAGAACGTAAAGTTATCTCTATTGCTATAGGTACCTATAGTTTAATACTGTAGATAACTATTGTTTATAAGTGAATGCTATAGATTAACTAAACTAATAATTAAACCTATTATACACGAGTTCTAGAGTACAAAAACCTCAAAAAAATTTAGTATTAATATGAAACAAGAATTTATCATGCATTCATCAATGATTGAAACATAAAGAATATGTTTACAATAATTTGCATTTATAAATTAACAACTAAAATAGAATTAAAATAACTAAAAATAAATAAGTGAAGGAAAGTTACCTTGAGTGGAAATTTCTCAAGTAGTTATCTTCACTAATCTAAAACCAAATCTAACTCCTTAGATCCAACAAAATCATGACAACTCAAATTCATTCATGGCACAAATCTAGAATATCGAATAATATTTTAATCAAGGATCTTATTCATGAAATCATAATTTCATATTAAACATAGTTTGCATAACAATTGGAAACTGGAAGTATCTAGTAACTGTATGATAAACTAACTAACTAAAAATTTGATTAACTAGCTAAATTAAGACTAACCATCATGTTATACATATAGGAATGAGGGAGATTATTCAAAACAAGACTATAAATTGAAACCATTAATGACCACTCCCTAGATTTTAGAGGGTGACATAGATTCAGTTAAAATTAAATGCAACTAGAAAAGAAGAAGAGCCAAGGCTAGATTGTGACTCTATTCTAACAGACGAGAATGTGGAATGCTCAAAATTAGTTATGTTAGAATCCCAATTGTAACATGGGTCTTCCTTCTCCAACATCTTTATTGAATGTCATAATAATTCACTATCTCCTTAATTAAATGTCTTCATGTTTTAGTCATTGTGTTCAATTTATTCAGGGACATCCCCTATCTCATTGTACAAGAACTCCTTTGATTGTAGGCTATGTCCTAGATAGTTTTTGTGGGCTACAATTCCTCCTCTAGATGCAATGGGTTAGTTCAAAAAACATGTACACAATACTAACAACCATGACTAAGCATAGAGATCCAATCATAATTCATACATATTCATTCAAAAATCATGCATTAATCATCACATCATAGTTATATTTCTATATACTTAAACTAGGTTGAGGCTTGGCATAATAGGCATCAAAGATAGCATAATGCAAGAAATGTTTTGGTAATGTCTATAATCATGTATAAAATATATAGAAACTAACAACTATTTGGACTCGTCACTACCCCCCAACTACCCTTTTTCTTTCCCTCAAGAAAATAAAGTAGAGCTTGAGGATGTAGTGTAGTGTAATTTATCTGAGATCCATGATAGTAATCACTCCCTTGATCCACTTTAGGTAAAAACCTTTGTAACATGAAAGTCTAATCATTTTGGTAAGTTTAGCCTACTCAAATTCCTCCATTTTATCTCCATTCCAATGTGGCACTGAATAAATGACTATTGGTGGTTGTAATGTAAGTGGCACCCATTTAAGTTCTTTGTGAACAATATCCATTCCCACACTCTTTCATTCATGGCCATGAAGTTGTACACTGAATGTCACTCTTTCCTCTATAATTTAGGAGTCAAACTATCCCATCTCTCCTACACATACTTATAAAAATGAGGAACTAGTCCAACTATCAATGTCTTCATTTTATTGTAATCCTATATCCTTTATTTCATGATTCTTCCTCCTACAACCTTGTGATATAGAAGTTATAATCATTCATTTATGATTGCATTAGGGTCCTTGGATTCTTTTCTCACTAGTAGAGCAATTTATTTTTATCTCTCCTCATACTCCTCCATGAGTTCACCCTTGAATTTTTCATTTCTAAAGTAGGATTCTAGTTCCCTTACTTGTAAATCCCCCAAAAACATCAAGGGGTAACATTTTATATCATTTGGCACTACATAATTATGCAGATGATATTCCTAGAGTTGGCACTATTCATTCGGTGTAGAATAAAAAAAAATGTGAAGGAAATCAAATTTCCTACTCATGGAAACTCGATGGTTTCTTATCAACCTACTGAATTGAAGACTCAATTTTTTTTCTTGTAGAAATAAGGCATAAGTATTGGTTAGGGATCTACATCTATAAATCTAGGTAGCTTTGTTTGCTACCTCTTCCACTTTAACTACTAACTTTCTCAATTCAATATCATTACCCTCTAGTATCTTTGTATGCTCTACCATCATTCCATCCTTTTGCTTTTCCCAGTTTTCCCTTTTTTGAGAAAATTCCTAGGTAACCTCCCATAGTTGGTACCCAAGGGACATGGTTGTATGATAAGTTGGGATTTTTGTAGTAGGGGGTTTTTTATTTTTAGCTACAAGATCTTTATTCCCTACTTTGACCATGGAAACTTGTGCCAACATGTCCAATTTCTCCCCATGTCCATATGTTTGTAGATTTTCCTCAAACTCATGTATCTTTATCTCCATTTCTTTATCCCTTTTCTCATAGGTCTATACCAATTCCTCTAGATATTTAATCAAGTCTAAAGCTTCTTGTAACTCCTTAATATTTTTGTCTTCCAAAAAAATTTCCTCTTCTTATATAAACTTCTCATTACAACCCCTTGTATAATCATAACCCTCCTTATCAGGGCTAAGTAGGGTTATCTTTCTTGTTTTTTTGGCAACAAATACATCCTATGAATCTAACTTATAGGTGGTAGATATATACCACTTTCTCTTTACAACCACATGTACATTATCATAGGAATTAACTTTCATTTTTGAATCATTTTCAACCATTATAACATCTTCTGCTTAAAATGGCCTAAACACTTAGGTATAGTAGATTTCCTTTCTTATGTATCCATATTTTTCTTTTATACCTTGGAAGGTGTGGAAGAACTACCTCTCTTTTTCCTAGTCTTAGGTGTTTTAGAGGAAGATGTAGTCTCTTTTTCTATAGGTTGGCTAGAGGCTGCATGTGGTAAATATTGCTCATTTTGTTCCAAAAATTCACCTTGGCTATGAGTAGGTGAAGGCATAGGTGAAATAGGAGGAGTTTCTCTTATAGATGCAATAGGTGATTGAAGGGTTTCTAGAACCATTGGTTCATCAAGAATGTGGTTAATTTCTTGAAAAATTAAAAAATTCTCCCAAAAAACCTATGGATTCCAAATCCTAAGAATCCTTTCTACTAAAAATGTTATCAAACAATAATGTGATAAGGTTGAATCATGTTGCTTCCTGTGATATTATGACCCCATTCTTTTGAGAAAATTGTAAAGACAATTGGGCACATTGACCAATCTATTATGAAAGAGAGGACTTAGAAACTTAAAATGAATAGTGTACACAAGAGATATACTACCATCACATGTAATATATTTGATGATATAAGAAGCACATGATTCCCATACCCATGGTATTCATAGTCTCTTGGTACCTTGTGATGAGGAGTCAAGGTTTTCTCCTAGCTCTCTAAACTCATCCCTAGTTGAAATTGCATTTGCTCGAGCAGGGAATTTAGCTCCAACCCTTAGTAGACTAGACGCTTGTGCAATTGCAACCTCTAAAGAATCCACTTTCAACCCCTTGACTATGGCCTCACCAAATTGTAATGTAGACACAAATTTCCTCATCATGTTCTCATTGAATTTTGTTAATTTTAAGAAGTATTCCAACCATTCAACCCTTGTAAAAATCGGTAGACATAATGTTTCCTCCAATATTTGTTTGTAGGTTGATGGCTCCCTTTGGATAATGTCACCTCCCATGGTTAAATACTATGCCTCTACTCAATGTTTTGGAAATTTTGTTCAAATTTAATTTAGCCACCCTCAAACCTTCTCTATTCTTCTACACTCACATGTAGTTTCCACTATTACCGCACTATAACTACAACTATTACATCCATTTTCCTCTATATTAGCTTAATTCAACTTGAATTGGGTTCAAATTAGCTTAGAATCTATGAATTGACCATTAAAACTGATAGAAAAATGTTGTAGGTGCAAAAATTATTAAGGAAAAAAGGACTTCTATGTTTGTTCCTACATTTGGCTTTTGGTGGCAAAAAACTAAAAATTTGGTTGATTTATTATTTCCCCTAACTTATGTTTTGAAGTGACCTCACTTCAATTAATGTAAAATAGGTGGAGTATGATTTAAAATATGAAAATAAATGTAATGAATAGATAGCATACAAGATTTAAAGTAAATACATAGTGAAATCTTTGGAAATCTATGATAATGATGGTAGAGTAGTATGCATACCTCTCATATGTGATTAACATAACTCTGCACATGTGATACTAATTGAAGAGTATCCATAATTATGATATTAATTTTACAAGAGTTAACTGGAATGTGTGGTTAAATGAATGATAGGGTGGTATGAGTAATGAAATGAAGTAGAATGTATGGATGATGGGATTGGAAGTGATAGTTCAAATGCTTGAAACTTGAATTGGAAATTTGGAATGGTATGAGCATGCAATATGTACTTAGTATGTTAAAATTAATGTTGCATGTGTGAGAAAAAGTGAAATTAAAGGGCATGAATTGCAATTAATGTAGTACAAACTTCTCAATATGTTGACAAATAGCACTACAGGTACCTTCTACAATAAGTCCTGAACTAAACTATTACAACTCACATGTATTAAGCTATAGTTCCCTATTGCAAGAAGTCCCAAGTTGGATTATAGAAGCTTTAATACATGAAGCTATAGGTCCCCTTGATAGTATGAAGCATTCTTAAAAGAATATTGTGAATTGTAGTAACTATGTTGTCTATGTATAAAAGTGTGGGATAGTAATTTATACTAGAGTAACCTTAGGAGATGAACTATGTAGGTCATATACTGAGGCATTGTGAGAACTAGTAGTATCTATTGCTAAGGTGTTATCCTGTGATTGAGTGTTTGTATCTAAACCATTTTTTTGACCATATAAATGCATTAATGAGGGTAGGAAATCATATGTCTGAGCTGGCTATTTATATATCTTTAATTTGTGTCCATTCTCTAGCAATGTAAATTTAACTGCATCTATAGTTTGTAACTTGACTACTCCATTAGGAAATACCTACTAAATTTCATAACATCCCAACCATCTAGACTATAACTTACCCTTATGGTCTTGGTACTTGGAATCATATAGTAAAGCCTACACAACAATAGTGAACTCCATGGCTTTTATGAACTAATTATGGCATTTTTTTCTCTATTTCTAAACTATATTTTATGGTGGATGACCTCCATTCTAATTTAATCCAAACCATTTATACTATGTAACCTTTCTTTATGTGCTTTTGGAAAATCCATTCCTAAATCCACTGATATATTAAGTGTCTTGTACTCAAACTCTATTGGAAAACCTGTTATTTTCCCATAGACAAATTCATATGGTGTGAAACCAGTTGTTTTCCATATTGTTTTGTAGGCCGACACTGCTTCAGGTAATCTTCATGCCTGGTCCTTTCTATGAATTTATACTTGTTTGGTCAAAATATTCTCAATCTCTCTATTTGTAACTTTGGATACTGGAAATGGATACTTCACTTCCTTGTTCACAAAATGGATACAAGGAGAAGGATCTAATTTCATGATATTCACATTCAAGGAAAATTTAGAGATCTCAATCAAATGAAGGATGTGAGAGATCTGACTATAAGGTATACTTGGAGATTATTGAGACAAGAAAGGGGTTCACCACCAAATTTAAACTTGGAAAAGAAGAGGTTGGAAAACATAGTGTGATATGCAAAATGACCTAGAAATGCAAATGAGCAAAAAAAAGTTGTAAAACTGAATGTGTGCACTTGGAAACTTGTAGATACTTGGATGGATATTGCAAATGTTGCTGATTTTAAAATTTTAGCCCACTAGGACTCATTCACCACTCTGAAAATGCCAAAAATGGGACTCATTTACCACTTGTGGTGAATGAGTCTAGTTTTTCCTTTCTAAAAATTCAAAGTTCTGATCTACACCTCTCAATCTACTCTTTCTACTTCTTTGGGTTCCTGATGTAGGGGCATCCAAAAGTATTCAAAAAATTGAAGTAGTTGATAGTGAAGTTGTAGAGATGCAGGGTACCAGATTATTGAATTCGATTGTTAGAAGTTGTGGATTAAAGGGTTTGTTGTTGATGGTGTCTAGTATTTCCATGTTAAGTTTCAGGGATCCACATGAAGGATCGATTGAGTTGTGAAGATCTATGTGCTGATAGTTGTTTAGTTGTTCTGGTTGGTATTCTTGAGGGAAGATGATGCAATTCTAGTATGTGGAGTTGCTTCAAATGTTGTTGTGGTGATTTGTGATGATCTTGGATGTTTCAAAATTGTGTGTTGTTGGTCCACATTGATCTATGTGCCCATGATCGGTGATTTTCTTTTGTGAGGCCATGTTTACCTTGTTCTTGGCCAATAGGGTGTTGAGGCATGTTGTGGATCTTCGAGGAATAATTTAGAAGGTTTTTTCATGATTGAGGAAGTTGTTTTGGGTCCTGGCTTTGTTGTGGCCAACCTTGGTTGATTCACATGATAATTTGTTATTGTTTGTGGCCGATCTATTTGAGTTGGAGTGTTATTTTATTAGCTATTGTAATTGGGTTGACATGTTCAGATTAGATGACTTACAGATGATATAAATAGAAGATAGATGATTCTTACCAAAAAAAAAAGGAAGAGTGTTAAGATTATGAAGCACAAGGATGAGGTGTTCTAATGCAGAAGGATCATAGAGCAGAGGAACTTGAGGTAATTTGTAGGGTGGCTTGCTCAGATCGTTGATCAGTGAGGCAGTGCAAGACCTATAGGTAGATTGCTAAATGGAAGAGTTGACGGAGAATGTTCTTTTGTAATCCCTGGGCTATAGCCTAGAATTTGTAAATCCCTTGAGGCATATTTAAAGTGTTTTGAGACTTAATATAATGATGAATGAGCTTTGAAAGCTAGGTTTTTCCCTGTTAGTGTTTTCCCAGGATAAATTTGGTGTCCTGTGTTCATCAATGTCTTTTATCTTTATGTGGATTAGTTGTTACTTTTAATTTTTTATTTGTTATGATCATGGAGCCATTAATGTACGCTACAAGGTTGGACAATCCTTAATTGGATCCTCCTACCTTGACTGCATCAGTTCCTGAATTCAAAACTACCAATTTTAGGCCTGTAAGTGACTTTTAGTGAATATTTTAACCTTGATAATAGGGAGAAAACTCCAACAAGTTTGAAACATAATTTTCAATGATCTCCAAGTGTTCAATGCACCTAGATTTGCAATCAGACAAAGAGAGAGAGAGAGAGAGAGAGAGAGAGAGAGAGAGAATGTTGATTGTTGGGGAATAGGGATTTTCCTTAGTCAAACCCCTTTTAGGTAATTAAACCAAAATGATGAAATAAGATAATGAAGCATGAACATGAAGTAATGCAATTAAAATCTTTCCATGATGATGAATCTTGGATTGCTACAATAATTAATGAAGAATCTTTCTCTTCAATCCCTTAAAATTGATCTTAAAAGCTATCTTGATGACCTTGTGAAGACTTGTAGTGCTTAACTCTTGCCTCCTTGACTTGAGAACTTGAAATCATGATACTTGGATGAAATAAGGATTTGAGGGCTCCCTTGTATAGGAAATGCACTCAAATGGCTATTAATTTGATCCCTAAGGCCGTCATTGAAGAAATTTGAACTAAAAACCCACTTTTCCCACTGAAAGCCTTAAAAATAGCTAAAATGGGACTCATTTCCATCCTGTGTGAATGAGTCCCACTTGGATAGGACTCATTCACCCAAGGTGGCGAATGGGTCACATAGGGGCTATTTTCCATGCTAAAGTGTTGGGGAGTGAAGAATTTAAGCGTTTATGTTGATTTTGTCATATTTTTGAAATATGCCTTGGGATGCACAATATGTGGTCATAGGGGCTTAATAATAGTGATGTAAAGGTCATAAATCCAATAGGAGCCAAAATCCAATATGAAAGTGTAAATAAATACACTTTAAAATACTAAATTAAGGAAAATTGAGTCTATTTAGCTTAGAAGGGCCCTAAATCCCATGTGAATGTGTAAAACACATTGCAACACTAGATTAGGTCCACTTGATTTATAAGCCTTCCAAATTTAATGTGAATATGTAAATAAATACATTTTAAAACATTAAACTAGGGCATAGCTAAGTTAATTTAGCTTAAAAAGGGCCCAAGACCTAATGTGGATGTGTAAAGCACCTCACAACACTAGATCAAGGTGGAATTAGGTCTAATTTATCATTAATTATTCCCAAATCAATCAAGGAAAATGCATACTTTTTTGGTGGTCATAGTAACCTCCACCTTCCCATTGGCTTGGGGGTGATAAGATGTTGATTTTCTATGTCTTATTGAATATTATTTAACCAATATATAGATAAGGTAAGAAGTGAACTAAGGACCTTGATCAGTGACAATTTACCTAGGTACTCCATGCCTAGTAAAGATGTCTTCATACAAGAACTTAGCTACATTTTCATCTCTTTCAAACTTTAATGCCTTGACTTCAACCCATTTTATCAAATAATTAGTACAAACCAAAATATAATCTTTATTATTAGAGGCTAGTGAAATTGGGCCAATAAAGTTAAGCCCACATTTTTCAAATGGTGCTAGTGCTATCTATGGCTGTAAAGGCATTTCATCTATCCTTTTTTGTTTTCCCATTTGCTGACATATGTCATAGTCTTGGTATACTTCACTAAATCCTTGTGGAGAGTTGGCCAGTAATAACCTATTTTCAAGATCTTAAATTCTATCCTTTTAGCTACAAAGGATCCCAATGGGTCTCATCATGGTAGGCCTTTAAATTTTCATAGAGCTCATCTTCACTTATAAATTTTCTCATGATATTATTTGGACCAGTGTAAAGTAAGTAACTAGCTACCCAAGAATATGGAAAGCTTTTATGCACCATATCTTTTCTCTAGGAGAGAAATGTGATGGTCTTTGTCCTGCCACTAAGTAATTTGCAATACCAACAAACCATGGTGTGTGAACTATAAGAGAAAACAAATAATCATCTCGAAAATAGTCATCCACAATACCTTCTTCTATTTTTTTAGGAAACGTAAACTGAAAATCTACCACTACATTATCTTTTGCTAGCTTACCCACTATTGTTATATCAAACTCCTATAGTAAGATTAGCCATCTAACTAGTTTCCCCCCAACTACAAGTTTGTTCATTAAATATCTTATGGCTATATGATCTATGTTGATAAAAACTTGATAGCCAGTTATATAATGCCTAAACTTGTTGATAGCATAAATAATTACCAACATATCTTTCTTTGTTAAAGTCTAGTCAATTTTAACTCCTCGTAAATTCTTGTTGATATAGTAGATGGAATATTCTTTGTTACCTTATTTTTTGTCCCAATACTTCTCCTATTGCAAAATTTGAAGCATCAATGTGTATATAGAAAGGTAGTATCCAATTTGGACATCTTAAGGTAGGTACTTGTGTCAAGGTTGTATTAAGTGATTTAAAGTAATGATAACATTCTATAGTCCATTAAGATTTTATGTCTTTGGTGAGTAAGACAAATAAGGGTGCTACAATTTTAGTAAAATATTAGATTGATATCCTATAGTATCTTACATGTCCCAAATAGATACTAACATCTTTCTTCTTCTATGACATAGGAAGTGTATAAATGATATTAATCTTGTTGGGATCCACTTGAATTCCTTCACTTGAGATAAAGTTTCCTACAACAATCGCTTGAGATATAATCAAGAATTTTTTTTCATGACTCAATGATAGGTTATGTTCTTTACACCTTTTCAAAAAAAATTCTAGATTAGTGAGTGCATCTTCATAGGTGTCTCCATATGTAGTGAAGTCATCTAGGTATATTTCCATGGAATCATGAGTGCAATCTAAAATGGTACTTAGCACTAGCATCTAAAAAGTTGTTTTGGCATTACATAGTCCAAATGGAAGAAAAAAATAGGCATAACTACCCCAAGGGCATGTAAATGTAGTATTATCCTAGTCCTCTGGAGCTATCTTTATCTGGTTATAACCACTAAACCCATCTAGGAAAGAAATGTACATTTTCCCTACTAAGGAATCAAGAACTTGGTCAAGGGAATGTAGGGAGAAGTGATATTTTCTAGTTGCTATATTCAGCAACCTATAGTCCACACATACCCTCCATTTTCCTCCTTTCTTAGGAATAATGACTAATGGTGACACCTATTGGCTATTAGAAATGGGATAAATGAAGCATACATGAAGTAGCTTTTGAAACTCAGTCTTAACCATTTATCTTAAGGTAGGGTTGATTCTCCTTTAGGGTTATCTAATATGCTTCAAACCATCATTTATGTAGATCCTATGCATTCAAAGTTTTGGATCAAATCCCTTCATATCATGGTAGTCCCATGCAAGGGTTTTTACATGTGCCTACAACACAGTGTGTCTAGGGAATTCTACTATTCTTCAGTTAATCAATTTTTGATGTTCAAGGTTTTACCTGGCATGATTTCCCAAGTTTTGGATTCTGATTGCATAGATGAGAGATTAAGACCCCTAATTTTTGGAAAAAAATATTATGGTAGAAGGGAATAGAAGAGTTGGGATACCTCTTTTGATGAATTTCTAAGTATAATGCTCTATAGTGGATCCTATAGACATGAAAGATAGTATCATTACTATAGGTCCCTACCATATTTTTTCTATATTATATGGTCAATTAAGTCATCCTCATCTTGGGTTCCTAACAGGGGGATGTGTTCTATTGTCATGAGATTTTTTGGGAATAGTGATCTTCTTCATCCAAGGTAGGCTATAAAGTCCTCTAGGTTTTCATGAGGTTGGGCTGGTGGATAGAGAATCAATTTTTTTGTTATAGTCCCATTGGATATTATCATGTTCCCAAACCTAGAACCTATGAATGCATCAGGTGTAGCTAACCATGGTCTACCTAAAATGAGTGGATATCCCACAAGGTTGACCTTTGGTTGCAAGACTATAAAATTTGTAGGATATTCCCATGAATTTAATGCAATGACTAAATCCTCATTGATTCCATTAGGTGTTATTGTTAAACTATCTTCCAATTGTAAAATAGTTATTATAATTCTAAGGTTAGCTAATTGAAGTAGTTGCATTGTCTCTTTAGGCATGACATTATTTTTTTCCCCTAAGTAAATAAAGGTATTCTTGATAAGGGTCCCATTAATCTTAGCATTCATTACTAGAATTCTAGGGTATGTATATTTAGGGATATTTATATTCCCTAGCATGATATTAGAAAGGTTCCCTATCACATGAACTATATGAGGGTCCTTCCCTTTCTCCCTAGTTTCTTAATATATAAGTCCCTTACTATCTTGCTATAAATTGGGATATCCATGATAGCTTGGATGAGGAGAATTTTGATATTGATATCCTTAAACTAACCAAATAGGTCTTTCTTAGCTTGGGTATGATGCTTTTGAATGGAAAAATTCTTAAAGAAAGGAGGATCTAGAATTGAGGTAGTCTGTTTACAAGATTTTACCTAGGCTCTAGAGGTGAATTATCTTAAGCTTCCGTTGTAGGTTCCTCATCCTCCAATTCAGTGATTTGGGGGCATGAAGGTCTAGCTAGTGTCCTCCCTAACCTGAGGTGGAAATCCCTCACCTCTACCCCATAAGTGGGGTATTGTATAGCCTCATTAGTATAAGCCTATTGGACAGGATTTTTGTTAGGGTTAGGTGCAGGTTGGGCAAGTAATTGTGGTGCTCTAGGTGGCTGATATGTTTTGTTTAGGGGATTAGCCATTAATGGCCAGTTGTTGTGGTTGAGAAGGAAAAAAAGTTGTTGGTAATTCACATTTTGGTGCTACCACTACTAGCCTTTTTTCCATTCTGGCTACCACTAATTTTGTTGCAATAGCCATTGAGGGTTTTAGTTGGAACCTTGAAGATTTTAATGTGACCATGTAGCTAGTTGTTGTTGGTTCCAGTTTTGATGAGGGTTTTTCCATTAGAATTGGTTATTTGGCCAGGGATAATAATTCCAAGAAGAGAAATTCTAGTTACCAACTAGAAAAGATGCATTAAAATTTAGAGGGTTTTGTGCTATATCTTGTCTTGGCTACCATGGCCTTCTTTTAGAAATGTAAAATAGATATCCATCCTCTCCTTATAATGTTTGAAAATTAGGTTTCTTTGATTTTTCTTTTGTAATACTAGCAACCCTCTTGCACTTTCATTTTTCTTTCCTTTGTCTACAACTAGGGTAGTATTCAGTGAGCACTACTTCAACCTCTTCATGTTTCTTCATTAAATGTAGAGTGTCCAACAAAGTAGCTAGATGACTTATGATATCCCCCTTCATGTTGGATAGTAGGTTACTTAACTCCACACTTTAAACCCCATTAGATGTATTTCCAATGGTGGATTATATTTCTCCTCTTGATCTTTTCGTAAAGACCCTATAATATTTTTTGCAAACCCTATAGATCTCTTGAAAGGGTAATTTAGAAACATCCCCTTGCCCCATAAGATTGAAAAAATCGATGTAGTCATCATTGAATCCTCTCAAGAAAACAAGCTCCAAGGATTCTTCTATGAACTTATTATGTGGGGTTTTTCTTCAAGAAAAATTGAAACCTTTCCACATAATCTTCTAAAGGTTCATCCACTTTCTAATTCATTCTAAAAATATTATCTCTTCTCTTATCAACTCCTATGCAATACCCATAGCCATATCCATACAGACAACTATACTTTCATTACTGTTCAAAAGTGAATGCTGGAAATTAACTAAACTAATAATTAACACTATTCTACACTTCAGAGTACAAAAACCTCTAATAATTTTAGTATTATTATGAAATAGGAATTTTTCATACATTCATCAATTATTGAAAAACAAGAATAATTTTAACACAATTTGTATTTATTAATTAATAACTAAAATAGAATTAAAATAAGTAAAAAGAAAGGAGTGAGGGATAGTTACCTTGAGTGGACCTTCCTCAAGTAGTTGTCTTCACTAATCGAAAAGAAAATATAACTCCTTAGATCGAATATTATCTTTATAAATAGAATTCATTCACTGCAAAAATTGATAATATCTCATAATATTATACTCAAGGATCTTATTCATGGAATCATAATTATGCGACAATCAACATGTCTACATAACAACTAGAAACTAGAAGTATCTAGTAACTATATGTTAAACTAACTAACTAAAATACTAATTAATTAGTGTAGTGTAGAAAAAAGCAACCCTTTACATTTTCTCACTTTTTTGGGCCCTCCTAGTTAAAATTGGACTTAATAATGCCTTAATTTAGTGTTGTTAAATTTACCACTTTACATTTTGCGGCAGAAAAAAAATATCCCTCTACTTTTTCATGCTTGTTTGATCCCTCCTTGTTAATTTGAGCATAATGCTTCCCTAATTTAGTGTTGTAATGTGTTTAATACATTCACATTAGGTCTTGAGCCCTTTTAAACTAAATAAACCTATTTGTATCTTATTTAAGGTGTTGTAAGATGTTGCATCACACTTTCACATTAATCTAGGGTTTTAATTATTAATTGGTATTCTTTATGACTTATTTGGATTTATTTTGAATTTGTAAGCCTTAATTATTGGATCTTTCTGAGGATAATCCTGACACAAACCAACATCCAATCATGACTCATGATGTTTTGGATTGTATGGCCTAGATTTAGTGATCTCAAACTTATACACCACCTTGGGCATATGGGTCTTGCCTAAGTTTTCGGGCCTCGATCTAGATTTTACATGATTCTAAGCCTTTCTTGAAAAATGTCTCATAAGCTTATCCTAATAGGACTCATACACCACTTCTAGCATATGAGTCTTGCTTAGCTTAGACCTGATTTAAATTTAAATTCTTGGTAGGATTTTATCTTCCTAGATCTAATGTTAGCTTGTAATGTTGTAATTTTGAGAAATTTGGCATAAACAAGTATAAATAGAATGTTATTTCACTCATTTTACACCTAGCAACTTGAGTATTCATGCATTATAGAAAATTTGAGCATTCAAGTGTTCACAAGAGAATTCAAGAGTCTTCAAGAGTTGTTTATCAAGTGGTTTAGAATATCATTCAAGTATCAAGCATCATTTCAAAGCCATCATGCATCATGTTTGTGTTTGAACTAACAATTGTGATGTAGGGTTTCCAATTCAAGCAAGCATTCAATTCAAGATCTACAACATTCAAGCAAGAGTCAAGATCTACATCCATCGAAGCCATTTCATACATGTTTGCAACACTTTATTTGTAGGGTTTGGTGAGTTGCAACATTACATTTTTTTCATTCATCATTCCTTTATCTCATTTGATTTCATTACAAGGTTTCATTACCAAAATGGGGTTTGACCAAGGAAAACACCTTTCTAATAAAAAAACTACATTTTCCCCTCTCTTTAGTGTGTGATTTGTAGATCTAGGTTGAAGAACCTCTAAGGAGAATGTTTGGAAAGAATTTGTCAAGTGTTCAAAGCCATCAAAGTTGGCATCTTGTTTACAAGAACATTAAAGGACACCTACCAAGCAAAATATTCCAATTCAGATCCAAAAACCTATTTAAGAAGATAAAGCATGGATTGAAGATAAGAATAAGATCCTAGTCCTCTAAAAAATCCAAGCAAGAATGATACACCATTTCTGGCATATGAGTCCTAATATAGTGAAATTTGCAATTTTTAGGAGTTCCAAACTTGTCCTTGCTAGATTTATGTTCTTGCCCAAAAACCCTAATCTAGGACTAAATCACCTAGTCTTGCATATGAGTCCTAGTGTGTATTAAATTTAGTATTTCTTACATTATAGGTCTCTATTAAAGTTTCTATAGGTTTCCAGGTGCACACCTATGATTTCACAGCTTTCCATTCTATTTTACATTAATTTCTAGGTTATTTATTGAAGTCTTTCATATCATTAAGTTTCATAATTAGGTCTTGCATGTTATTAATATTTAAAATCCCTATCTTGGTGGTGAACCCCTCTTTAATCATTAATCATACCCTAGGACAACCCAGATATCTCTCCTCCCTTCCATCCTTTGATTGAGATCTCTAGGGTTTCCTTGAGTGAAACAATTGTGTGAAATAGGAATCATATCCCCTCAAGGATAGAAAGCCTCCTTCACTTGTTTTCATTGTTTCATTTTTGTGAGCATGCATTTAGAACATCTTAATTCTAATTTGGAGTACATCATCATCCTATATCTAGCTTGCACTAGCATTGCATTAGGGTTTGTATTAGTTAATTGACATCTAGGGTTTGTAATTTTTGCATTCGTGAGAGTGCATATAGGTTTCACTTTTTTCCCTTGCATCATTGAAATTGATTTTAAATATGCATTTGCACTTAGTTTATACATCATACAAACCAAAAGTCATAAATTTCACTTAGAATTTTTTGAAATCTTTACAAAAACCCTAAATTGTGACTCATATGCCCCTTTGGGCAATTTATTCCTAGTACAGGTGATTTTTCCTAATTTATAGGTATTTTGTGGTGATTTTTATTCCAAATTTAAACCCCTAAAAATCCTTGATTGGGACTCATATGCCCCACTGGGTGATTTATTCTTGTTTCATATTTTCTACCACATTTTCCAACATTAAATTTTCTATTTCTATGTTTGAGTTTGATGTTAATAGATACCTGCTTCAATTTTCCAATTTTTTGTTTCATTCATTTCATTACATCTACCTTCACTTGGTTCATTATATACAATGTACAATCTCATATTTGCATTTAGACCTTTAATTTTAAGTTCTTCCATTACATTTAATCATGGATATGTGCTTTGGTAAACTTTGAATTTCCTTGAAGTCCTTAGTGGATGTGTCAAGTTATGCTTTTGGACACGAATCTATTGAAATTTATCTTACTCATGCTCACTCGGCTCCTAATGCATGTCCTTTGCATGATCATTGGAGAACATGATAATAGCATAAATAAATTCCTAAATGATTTCTTTAATAACCTTGAGACTTAAGCATCCTTTTATCTATCCATGAAACAACCAACACCTGGGTATGTGCAGGATCATGATGGGCCAAAAAGTGGCAATATGATGGGTATATATAGAGTATGTGGCTAACGAATTTTTTTACCCAAAATTGATGAAACGAAAAGGGTTTTTAAAGGATATTCTTAGCTTTCCACCAATTAAATTATGCTTTATTTTGAGTTTAATATATAATTATTATTTATTTTCTATTTGAATTATGACTAAAATCCTGATTGATAGGTTGATTGAAAAACATCTATAGCTTTCAAATGGTGTAACATTTTTTGAATATGACACATGTGTCACATTCTATGCTTTGCATACTATAGGATTAAAAAATTAAAATTGAATTTCATGAATTTTTGACCAAGTTAAGGTGGTCAGACATACGAGTTTTTATATTTTTAAAAAATTGTAATAAAAAAATCATAATTAATTATTTACTTGGAAAAAAATTACAAAAAAATATGCATCACATTGGGACATGAGTCCTCTACCTATATCTAAAATCTTATAAAAAAATATTATCATTTTATTGTGGTTAGGGTGGTCAGACAAATACCTACTTATTTTTTCCCTGAAATTTAAGTACTCCATTAAAATTTCAAATTTTCACCAAATAGATTTTCTTTTTTTTTAAATAAACCTAGTAGTTTAGAAACTACAATAAATTTTCTATCTAGATTCTATTCTTACACATTTTTGAAATAATATAGATAATGTATTCAAATTTTTATGTCAAGTTGCGTAACTCTGATTTTTCTAAATTTTTTGCCACTTAAGGGCCTAATTTTTCCATGATGATCCTGCACATGCCCACCTCGTATAATACCACCACTTGGGATGTTTGGTTACCTACATCCTGAAACTAAAACACAAACTAAACCTAAGTTCCACACAATAGTTGAACCTATTTCCTCTAATCAAACAAGCATTCAACCATTCTAGGTCAACAAAGTGACCAATGATCTCATCAATCTAGAAGAGACATATGGAAAAGGATTCACAATCTTAAGAAAAAAAGGGTGTGATACAACAAGTTAACATGAAGTTCGTCAAGTCTTAGAGAGAATACCAATTGAAGAAACTAAAGGGTCAGGATATGAAGATCCTCCTCTCGATATGAGTTTCCTTCCTAAAGAACAACTAGTGCTTCATAATGATGATAAGGATGACAGGATCATCTTAGGTCCTCCTCCTCAACATTCAACTTGAGAAATTGATAAATCTAGCAAGTGATGAAGGCTTTACAAATTAAAGAAAATAAAATTCTCTTGTCCACCAACTACCACTGAAAGAACTTTACAAATACACTCAAACCAAGGATTGATTACATTACCACCCATAAGAGAATATCGATCTCCAAACCCTAAGAATATAAATACATCACATTGTCAATACCATAGAGTTCTTCGACAAAGTATCAATGAGTGTTGTGCTTTAAAAAAATATTTAAAAAGTTTGATATCATAGAAATAGTCCCTTAAAGTGGCCCTCTTTTTCTCTTTTCCATGTAATAGTCGTAGAATCATCATATTCTGACTATTGCATGTTTTACATTCATTGAAAATCATTTAAAGATGCAAGGAGCTCTTTCTCATTACCTACCTTAGCTCATTCTTGTCTTCCACTAAGTGGGGGAAAGAATTGGATAGCCCTATCCTAGTAATGCATTTGTCATTGTCCCTTTAGCTAGTTGTCCAACTTATGTATATGATGAACACAATTGGGATGTGGACAACCTACTAATAGGTTGGCTCGCATGTGCCTTAGTAGTATTTTACATTATTTATTTTTCTTTTGTGTGATTGCATGTGCATAACGTGATCCATCGTACAATTTTGTTTGATGTATCTCTCTCTTTTTGTGACATTCCTCTATTTGTATCTACATTCTTCTCTATGTCATAAGTATTGTACCTTTTTCTTTATCATTTTCATTTGTATTGTGTTTTCCTTTTGGGGATGACACAAGGACGTGAGACATTTAGGTCTCTTCCATGTTGACCCGAAAGGTTTTTCCTTGTCTTCGCTCTCTTTATGTTATTCTTCTATTTCTATGAGTATTTGGGGAATGATGATACTTCTAAGCTCTATAATAAAATTATAGCAAGGACATACTAACACTAAATCCATGTATCCCTTATGTGTTGTGGGATTTCAATTTGGGGGAAACCCCCTTTCATGACATAAATTTATTTGGAAACATATGACTTGACATAAGGATTTCCAAATAAGCTCTCATATCTAAGTTTTAACATCTATCATTTGATACTTTAAAGTAATTGTTCATGGCATGGTGTTTAGGAGTTTCTCTAAAGTGGGAGCATACATTAAAATTATTCTTTCTACATTTCTCATGTTTCATTGTGTAGTCTTCTTACTTCATGTGATGCATCTTTTGATTTGCAGTGATATTGGGTGTGATATCCCTCAAGAGCATGATCTCTCTTAGCATATTATATTCCTCTTAATTACTTGATGTGAAACACTTCATCCCCTAAGTTGTGATTATTATATCTTTGATTGGTACTCTTCTAGAGACATTAGGCATGATGTTCCATAAGTTAAAGACCATACATGAACTAAGAAAAACTCCTTCAAACGTTCCCTATGTTGCATTTGCAATTTCAGTTATTTGGCCACCTTGCATAAAACACTTTGCATGCCTATGGAGTCATCTTTTTGTTCATGAGTTCTAAGCATACAAAGATTTTCTTTCCTCATAAAACTCAAAGTTCACTATTGCATGGGCCCTTATCAGAGTTATTAGGAGGCATATCTTTGGTCTAGTTGTATGGGAAGCAAAACTTAGGCATGAATCTCCCATAGCCACTTACTTGTGTGTGTGTGTGCATACTAGCTGAGTGTGGATGTGTCCCACCTCTTTGGATACTCACCAAGTGGAAAGCCTAGAGTTCTATTTCCTTAGAGTGAGTATGCTTTTTTGGACAAATAGCCTAGATCTGATTCACATCATGATGGACAAATGGCTGAAGCCTGATCCACCCATATTGTTTTGTTCTCTTTGACTTTGGCAGTGTATGCTTGTACAATTTTTTTTCTCCTTATATCATTTTCATGTGTGTTATTTTGTGCTTATGTTGGTTTATCATAGGATCTTGATCCTAGGGGCTTGATCATCCCTCTTGATCATTGTCATCCTATCTTACCAGCATGGGTACACTTGGACCCCTCTTGATGTGATTTTTCCTACTTTAGTGTGAATTTGAAGCAAGTTCCTCCTCTCACTAAAGTGGGGGCTAAATTTGGCAATAGAAAAAGTATCCATCTTTTTTGTGCTTGTTTGAGCGCTCCTTGTTAATATGAGCATAATGTTGCCCTGATTTATTGTTTCAATGTGTTTAATACATTCACATTAGGTCTTGGGCCGTTCTAAACTTAATAAACCTAATTGTGTCTTATTTCAGGTGTTGTAAAGTGTTGCATCACACTTTCACACTAATCTAGGTTTTTAATAATTAATTAGGCTTCTTTATGCCTTATTTGGCCTTATTTTTCATCCACAAACCTTAATTAATGCATCTTTATGAGGATAATCATGAAACAAACTAACATCCAATCATGATTCAGGTGTTTTTTTATTGTATTGTAAAAGAAAAATTTGGTTACCCAAGGGTTTCTTTAACTCTTCTAAGTTTTTCACTTAGAAGGGGAGAAAATGGGGCCAAAATGCTAATGACTATACTCAAGATTAATGAAAAATGGATGATATGTATCTAATTATGATGTCTAAATGCAGCAACCTAAAAAAAGTGATTTATTGATGCTTAACCTAAGAAATGCAAAGTGTTGGAAAACATAGTGATGCATGTGAAAAGCACCTAAGAATGCAAGTAAATGATGAAATAATTAAAAAGAACTGGAGAGGTGCACATGGAATCTAGAATCTGATGTAGAGAGTCTCTAGAATCCTATAGAGTTGATTGGAAATGTTCACTGGGACACTTACATTAAGTTGGGAAACTTAGTCTAGTTTCAAAGAAAATATGTTGGAATAGGAATGCCATATGGGTGTCTAGAAATGTGAAAATAAACTTTTAGGCCTCGTAGTGGGACTAATTTTCCATAGATGGTGACTTAGTCAAACGAGAGATTTATGGAATTTTGGGATAGGATTATGTAGCTTTCAGTCTACACTTGCTTTTCCAACAGGTCTCTGATCCAAATTCTATAGAAAATAGGTTGAAAGAGGTCTCTAAGCTTCAATTAGGGCTTTGTTGACTTTGACGGATTGTTTACCAATTTTTGACATCAAACTCTTTAACAAAACTGCATACAAAGTTTGTAAACACACATGCAAAGAGGGGGGAAATGGTTAGGGGTTAGAGTATAGGGATTTCCCTTGGTCAAACCCCAATTTGGTAATCAAACCCCATAAAATGAAATGAAATGAAATGAGAAGATAATGATGAATAAACAACATGCAATGTCAAGAACTCACCAAACCCTTAATGTATAAATCTGAAGATATGCAATGAAGTGCTTTAGTGGATGACTTGATTATGCTTAAAGTGATTGAATGCTTGAGAATGATTAAGTGAGTAAATGCTTGAATGTTTGATGGATTAGGATATGTAAAATGAGGAGAAAAACCCTTATTTATACTCGATTTTCCTAAATTTCCCAAAAATAACACATCACAGGGTGGCCTCAAGGGTAAGAGAATAAAATCCCTCCAAGAAATTAAAATTATTTTGATTTTTGTGCCTAATGGGACTAAGTCAACCTAAGTGGTGACTTGGTCCCATGAGGTAAATTCCATTGGGTTTCAGAAATTAAAGTGCATTACATATTTTTTAACGGGAATATCCTCAAAAATATACTTAAGTATGACCAAAAAAGTGCATTAAGGGGTCATTTGAACATGAGAAAGGGTTGAATTAGTGATGAAAAGTCTAGAAAAGCATGAGAGTTTGTTACAATTCCTTACAACACTTTGAAATAAGACTTGGTAAGTAATAAAAAGGGGTTATTTAGGTGAATTGTGATGAAAAGGTCCTAGAAAAGTGTGAAGGTGGGTCACAACACTTTTACAAGACATCCTAGAATTCTTAATGATTCACAAGGGTCCAAGACCTAAAGTGAACGTGTTGACTACATTACAACATTAAATCTAGGAAAAATCAAGCCAAAGTCCACTACAAGGGTCTGAACATGAAAAATAGTAGAAGGGTTAATTTTTCCATGTCCATAGTTATCCCCCACTTTAGTGAGAGGATGAACTCACTTGAAACTCACACTAAAGTAGCCCAACATGCACATGGAGAGTTATCCAAATTCACTCATGCAAGTAAGATGATACAAGAACAATCAAGAGGGATGATCAAGCTCCTAAGATTATTATCCCATGGCAAACCAAACATAAACAAAAGGGAACACACATGAAAGTGATGAAAAAGGATGAATGAAAGCTTCGATCATTTTTCCAACCCATTGTGGATCAGATCTAGGCTGATCATTTGAAACAAGAAATGTGTACTCACTCTAGGGTGATAAAACTCATGGTTGTCCACTAGGTGAGAATGCCCAAGTATACTCACTCTGGGGCCATAGAACTTCTGGTTGTCCATGGGGTGAGAAATCCACAACATACTCAATCTGGGGCCAAGAAAATTTTGGTTGTCTATGGGGTGAGAAATCCAAAACATACTCACTTTGGGCAATGAAACTTCTAGTTGTCCATGGGGTGAGAAATCCCGAAAGGTGGTTGTGGGGAAATTTGTTCCTTGGAATGGGATTCTCGCTCAACCATATCAAAGTTATACCTCTTGATAACTTTAATAAGGTTCCACAACGAACAATGTCATTTTGTGCTTCATGAGAAAAGCAAAGCTTTTTATGCTTAGAACTCATGAACAAATGTAATGGAACCACGAGCATGCAAGTTGTGTTATGAAAGGTGTCCATGTAAATTCAAAATGCAATATGGAAAAGGATGCTCAAATGAGTCTTGCTTAGTTCATGCGAGGTCTATAACTTAGGGAACATTGTTTCTAATGTCTCCAAGAGAGAACCAATCAAAGAATAAAAAATTCACAACTTAGGGGATCTCGTGCATCACATCAAGCCACCAAGAGGAATGTAATATGCTAAGAGAGATCACACTCATGAAAAACACATCGTATAAAGTAACAAGGATGCACTAAGAACAAGGAAAATAAAAAGAATGCAAATGAATAATTCCAATGTATGCCCCCACTTTAAAGGAATTTCTACACACCATTCTGTGAGAAATTACTTTAAAGTAGTGAATGAAAAATGCAAAAACAAACAAGACATGAGAGCCAACTTGGAAAGCCCCTATTCCAAGTGATACATTTTTGAGTAAGGTTGCAACATGTGAAGGAAAAGGAACAAAATAAAGAGGGGTTTCCCCAAAAAGGAACAAACCAAACACATAAGGGATCTATGGATTTGGGGTCAGTATGTTCTTTTCTACAATGTTTTTATTAAAGAGCTTGGAACTATCATCATTCCACAAATACATAGAACTAGAAGAATGACACAAAGAGAGAAAAATAAAAAGAAAAAGAAAATCAATTTTAGGTCAACATGGAAGAGAAATTTCTATCACAACGCTTGGCATCATCCCCAAAAGGAAAAATATAAGCAAAATGAAAATGAAAAGGCAAAAGAAAAGGAAAACCTTTTGCGTCAACATGAAAGAGACATTGTAGTCTTAATGCCTTGTGTCATCCCCAAAAGAAAAACACAAGTAAAAGAAAAAAAGAAAAGGAAAAGGACCTTTTGGGTCAACATGGAAGAGACATAGGATGTCTCTACACTTTGTGTCATCCCAAAAAGAAAAACTCAAAAAAAAAGTGAAAAAGAAAAGGAACTTTTGGGTCAACATGGAAAAGACACAGGGCGTCTCTACGGTTTGTTTCATCCCCAAAAGGAAAAAAATAAAAGAACCTTTTGGGTCAACATGGAAGAGACATAGGGCATCTCTATGCTTTATGTCATCCCCAAAAGGAAAAAAAAACAAAAGCGAAAAAGAAAAAAAGTGATGTACGACATAAAGAAGAAAAATAGAGGAATGTTATGAAGAGAGGAGAACATCAAACGTCACATCACAGGGGAACACAATATGCACATACAAGCTCAAAATAAAAGAAAAATGCAAAATGCTAGCAAAGTGAATGGGAGTCAACCATCTAACAAGTCATTCGCCTCCCAATGTTCAGTGTATTGTGAGGGTGGTTGACTATCCCAAGGGACAATTGCAAGTGCCAAACTAGGGGAAGTACTAGGTTCTACACTTGTTGTAGAAGATTTGTGTTTGAAGCTCATGGAAGAGGAAAATAATGTATTCAAATCATTATGCACCTCTTCATCTATTTGAGATATCTCATCATCATCATCATCTAGATTAATCACAATGGGGGGACAAATGGTAATTTCTAATGAAGGGTGTATCAAAAGTTGTAGTTGTTGTATCATATAATTTTGTTGTGATAGGGGAGGATGATCATCAGGTAGTGCTTAAGTCAAAGGAAAATGTTGGTTTTGGGTATGTGCAGGATCATGATGGGCCAAAAAGTGGCAATATGATGGGTATGTGGTTGACAACTATTTTTTAACCCAAAAATGATGAAATGAAAAGGGATTTTAAAGGAGATTCTTAGTTTTCCACCAATATAAATTATCCTTTACTTTGAATTTAATAAGTAATTATTATTCATTTTCTATTCAAATTACGACTAAAGTCCTGATTGATAGGTTGATTAAAAAACATGTATAGTTTTCAAATGGTATCACATTTTTTGTATCCAAAATATGTGTCACATTCTATGCTTCGCATACTATCAAATTAAAAAAATAAAAAATTGAATTTCATTAAGTTTTGACCAAGTTAAGGTGGTCAGACATATGAGTTTTTATATTTTTTAAAAATTTGTAATAAAAAATTAATAATTAATTATTTACTTGGAAAAAAATTACAAAAAAATATGCATCACATCGAGGCATGAGTACTCTACTTATATATAAAATCTTATAAAAAAATATTATCATTTTATTTTGGTTAGGGTGGTTAGACAGACACCTTCTTCTTATTTTTTCATTGAAATTTAAGTACCACTACATTGAAATTTCAAATTTACAGCAAATAGATTTTTTTTTTTAAACAAACCTAGTAGTTTAGAAACTACATTCAATTTTCAATAGATTCTATTATTACATATTTTTGAAATAATATAGATAACTTATTTAAATTTTTACGTTAAGTTGCCTAACTTTGATTTTTATGAATTTTTTGCCACTTAAGGGCCTGTTTTTTCCATGATGATCCTGCACATATCCTTTTCTTTATTTTCTTCAGTTTGTAATTGACAAGAAAGGAGACAACGTCAATTTCTATGCTCCCTAGCACTGTAGTTGCTTTTGATTCTATTTTGAAGTTGTGTTGGTGTAAGAGGAGGTTGGTCCACCATAGGTTCCTTGTCTTCCCTAAGGGGAGGAACAGAACGAACCATAGGAGGTGGTTCAATCACTTTCTCTTTTACTTTATAGACTTGTTTTATGCGAGGGGGCATGATGGAGTTGGTTTCATTTCTCTTAGACATTTAGATGCGGAAGGTGAAGTGTTTAGTGGTGGTTGATTTGGAGTTATTGGTTCAATCTTAGGTTGAAGCATTGTCTCATCAAGGATGGGAGTGTCATAAGCAAATGGGGATTGGTTGTAGAGAGAAAATGCAACAATTTTATTTTCTTTAAACTTTTGATAAGCAATGAAAAAGAAATATTTACGAGGTGTTATGGGTTCCATGGGCTTCGACCAAAAGGCTTCTAAGGAGAAGTTTCCTTTAGAAGACAAAGGGTTAAACCCCCTATGGTGAACAATGAATATGTGATTGTCAAGTGGAAACTTCAAACAGTTTTGTATGACTAAAGGGATAGCTTTCATCGAGTGAAGCCATGGATAGCTTAGTTGTAGATGAAATTGATCTGGTTGTAGAATGTTAGACAATGTAACATCCATTGTCTTACATCCTATCTTTAATGGAAGAATGATTGATCCTATCATAGGGCATGCAAAACCATTGTTTGTTTTGATCCATTCACTCGGTTTGTCATACTCATCTTGATAAAGATCATGTAATACCAAAAATTCCTCAGCGATCACATTCTCACTATAGGTGGGTTTTATGAGTATCCCATTAGTGGGATTATCATAAATACAACTGGCTATGTAGAGTGGACCATCAAGAAGATTCAAAAGAATATCCTTAGAAGAGAAAGTAATATCAATGTTTTTCATAGGTTGGCCCTTATGAGGGATAATGTCTATCATTCCTACAATATCATCCATAGGATTAATAAAAGTGGTATGTGGAATAGGATTGGGATGTTCAATAGCTTTATGAACAATCATCACATCATTGTTTTTAGTTTCACTAGTTTTGACGAACATTTGACACATTATGTTTAGGCAGTAGATTGTATACATTTTCAAATTTTGATTGGGTGGGGTAAAAGACGTATTTCCTTTAATATTAACATTTGAAATGGATAGATGGCTAGAATCAATGAGGTCTTGCACTTTTTGATTGGGTGGGGTAAAAGACGTATTTCCTTTAATATTAACATTTGAAATGGATAGATGGCTAGAATCAATGAGGTCTTGCACTATGTGTTTAAGAAGCTTACATTGTTTGGTGTCATGTCCATTTTGTCTATGATAATGGCAATGAGCGTTAGGTTGAAAGGTTGGAGGAAAAGGTTTAGTTGGATCTAATGGTTTAATAGTAGGTAACGAAATAATTTGTTGTTGTATAAGTTAGGTCATTGTGTTATGGAATGTCCAATAATGGTGTAAACTATCATTTTGGATCTCCATAGCTATAAGGGATCATGGCTTTAACAACTACTACTTGGTTGTTGATAGGTCGAGTTGGTTGTTGAGGAGGGTTAAACTGTAAAAACCCTTTTTTTGTTTTTTGAAATGGTTGTGAATTGTGTGAAGTGTTATGTTCATATTTTTTAGTTTAGTTGGAAGTGGACTTTACATCACAACTACTAATCAAATTGTGATAATCACAAAGGGTTGTATAAAAGTGCATAATTTGGGAAATTTCATCATCGTCAATCTATCTTGAATGTGAGTTTGTAAATTTTCAATCAACATCTTTTGGAGATGTGGATTAGGAATCTTAACATCAAGTTGGGCATAAAGTGATTGATAGCATGAGATGAAATTGGTTACCTTTTTGTCTACATTTTGTTTGCATCGTATTAAACCATCCAATGTCTTCTTTGGAGTCATATACACTTGAAAATGACTTTTGAATGCATCAATTAATTCATTGAATGAAATAATGAAATTATTGGGTAAGGATGAAAACTATTCTAAGGTAGGGTCTTTTAAAGTCCTAGGAAATAGTATGGCCAATAGTTTATCATCAAGAACAAACTCACTGCAAAAGGTTGAGTAAGCATTAACATGATAAGTAGGATCACCCTTTCCTCTGTACTTCTCAAATCTAGACATTTCCATTCCTTGTGGCATTAGTGTTCTTAGGATTTCTAAAGAGAGTGGTCTTCTTTTGGACATAATAGGTGGGTGGTTCATTCTAGTTTTGGTTGATGGTGGATATAATTGGTTTTTGCATAGAGGAGATGGTTTGGAAAAGTTGTGTTATGAGAGGGTCAATGTAAGTGGTATGAGGTGGAATGGAAAGTGGTGATGGAGTGTATGTACTAGTAGGGCAAGTGAAGGGGATGCTAATGGATTGTATGGTGGACTTGAGTATAAAGCATTCAATTCCACAAAAGAATTAGTAATGCTAGCAGGAATAGTTGAGGAAGGAATAACATTGCTAACCTATTGCATTGTGGTTGTGACTTGCAGTGTCATGTAGGTAGGTATGGATTCCACTGTGGAAGGAGGAGGAGTGTTAAGTCCTCCTTGACTAACCATAGTGTTTGTTGGTTGGGATGTAGAAGGAGCATGTTTGTTGTATATCTCAACAATTTGTTTCATAATGTTTAAGCCTTCGTCACTTTCATTCAGGCAATGGATATGTTCTATAGCAAGAATTACAGTGGTTGAAATGTTTTCAAGTCACAAGTATTGTTGCAAATGTGTTAAATCCTCATGAATGTTAATAACTTTTTCTTGTGGAATGTGATCATTTGATGTGTCAACTTGCATGCTATCGGAAGGAATAGTATTGCTAAACGTAGGGTCCATGCTTAATGCACTATTGTCAATACTAGGAGTAGTAACTTGAGACAACCCAAGGTCCATTAGAAGTGTGTTATCACGAGATGCCATGAGTCATGAACTTCTTCTCAGGAAAGTATTATCAATAGGGCACCAAACACTCATACAAGTGCTAGTAAAGGTGGGGTGGATTCAAATGAAATGAAAACTAGGAGTAATAAAATGCTAATAACAAAATTTTTGGAAACTATAATAGAGATGCAATAACAAAAAATAGAAATGTAGAAAATGCCCAAAAAATGCTAGAAATTATAGTGCAAAATGTGCAGAAGGACTAAGTTGCCAATGTGGCGAATTAGTCCTAGTGATGATTTTTTTTGTGATTTTTTAGAAATTTTGATTGCAATTTGATGTTTTCCAGATGCACTGTTTCAACTATAGTATGAAACTGCAATTTTTTTTATGTTTTCAATGAAATAAAATACAAAAATGCAAGATATGTGAGCTTTTCACTAGTGCAATTTTTAAAACCCTAGGATGCAATTTAAATAATACAGCACCTAATGCAATGCTAATGCAAGGTAAACCTAGGATGCACTTGAAATAAAAAGAAAATATGTTCGAAATTCACGTTCACCAAAATGTAAACAAAGATTTTGGTTACCCAAGGGTTTCTCTAACTCAAATTCTAGGTTTTTCACCTAGAAGGGGACAAAATGGGGCTAAAATATTAATGTATACACTCAAGATTAAAGAAAAATGGATGAATTTATCTAATTATGATTCTAAAAAAGAAATTATTTATTGATGCTAAACCTAAGAAATGCAAAGTGCTAGAAAACACAGTGGCGAATGCGAAAAACAACTAAGAATGCAAGTAAATGATGAAATAATTAAAAAAAACTGGATAAGTGCATTTGGAATCTGGAATCTGATGCATAGAAGCTCTACAATCATATAGAGTTGAGTGAAAATTTTGACTGGGACACTTATGCCAAGATGGATGACTTACTCCAGTTTCAAAGAAAATCTGTTGGAACAAGAATCTTCCATATGGGTCTCCAGAAATGTGAAAATCAATTTTCAGTGGGAATAATTTTCCATAGATGGAGATTTAGTTCTCCTAGATATTTATAGAATTTCAGGACAAGATTTTGTAGCATTCATTCTGCACTTGCTTTTCTGATAGGTTTTTTATCCTAATTTTGCTAAAAACGGGCTGAAAGAGGTCTCCAAGCTTCAATTAGGGCTTTTTTGACTTTGATGTATTGTTGACCACTTTTTGACACCAAAATCTTTGACAAATCTGCATACAAAGTTTGCAAACACGCATGCAAAGAGGGGGAAAATGGTTAAGGGTTAGAGTATAGGGGTTTTCCTTGGTCACACCCCAATTCGGTAATCAAACCCTATGAAATGAAATGAAATTTGAAGAGAATGATGAATAAATAGCATACAATGTCAAGAACTCACCAAACCATTAATATAGAAATCTGAATATATGCAATGAAATGCTCCCTTAAAGTGCTTGAATGCTTGAGAATGATTAAGTGAGATAATGTGTGAATGCTTAATGAATTAGCCAATGTAAAATGAGGAGAAAAATCCTTATTTAGACTTGATTTTCCTAAATTTCTTGAGAATAACACATCATAAGCTGACCTCAAGGGTAAGAGAATAAAATCCCCCCAACAAATTAAAATTATTTTGATTTTTGTGCCTAGTGAGGCTAAGTCAACCCAGGTGGCGACTTGGTCCCACCAGGGCAATTTCATTGGGTTTCAAAAATTAAAGTGTATTAAATGTTTTTTAATGGGAATATCCTAAAAAATACACTTAAGTATGACTTGAAAGTGCATTAAGGACTCATTTACACATGAGAAAAGGTTGAATTAGTGATGACAAGTCTAGAAAAGCATGAGAGTTTGTTACAACTCTATACAAAACTTTGAAATAGGACTTGGTAAGTAATAAAAAGGGGTTATTTAGGTGAATTATGATGAAAGGGTCCTAGAAAAGTGTGAAAGTGGGTCGCAACACTTCACAACACTTTTAAAAGACATCATAGAAGTATTAATGATTCACAAGGGTCCAAGACCTAATGTGAACATGTTGAGCACATTACAACATTAAATCTAGGAAAAATTAAGCCAAAGTCCACTAGGAGGGCCTGAACATGAGAAAAAGTATAAGGGTTACTTTTTTTTGTGTCCACATGTATGTCCCAGATTTAGTGATTTGGGACTCATACGCCACCTTCGGTGTATGGGTTTCACCTAAGTTTTGGGTCCTTGATCTAGATTTCACATGATCTAAGCCTTTCTTGAAAAATGTGTCTTCCTAGATCTAATGTTAGCTTGTAATGTTGTAATTCTAGGAAATTTGGCATAAACAAGTATAAACAGAAGGTTATTTCACTCATTTTACACCTAGCAACTTGACTATTCATACATTATAGAAAATTTAAGCATTAAAGATTTCACAAGACATTCAAGTGTTTACAAGCACATTTGAAAGAGTCTTCAAGAGCTATTTATCAAGTTTTTTGGAGCATCATTCAAGTATCAAGCATCACATCAAAGTCATCATGCATCATGTTTGTGTTTGAGCTAGCAATTGTGATGTAGGGTTTCATGATTCAAGAAAGAATGCAATTCAGGATCTATTACTTTCAAGCAAGAGTCAAGATCTACATCCATTAGAGCCATTTCATGCAGTACTTCATTTCTAGGGTTTGGTGAGTTCCAACAATGCATTTTTTCATTCATCATTCCTATATCTCATTCGATTTCATTACAAGAATTGATTACCAAAATGGGGTTTGACCAAGGAAAAACCCTTTCCACTAATTTTTTTTTTCCTTCTCTTTAGTGTGTGATTTGTAGAACTAAGTTGAATACCCTCTAAGGAGAAAGTTTTGCAATAAGTTGTCAAGTGTGCAAAGCCATCAAAGTTGTCATCTTGTTTACAAGAACATTGAAGGACACCTATAGAGAAGAATCCTCCAATTCAAATCCAAAAACCAGGTTAATAAGATAAAGTAGAGATTCAAGAGTAGATTCAAATCTCGATCCTCCAAAAAATCCAAGAAATAGTAATATGCCACTTCTAACATATGAGTCCCAGTGTAGTAAAATTTGTAGTTTTTAGGAATTCCAAATTTTTCTTTGGCAGATTTTTGTTCCTACATAGAAAACCTAATTTGGGACTAAATCACCCATTTTGGCGTATGAGTCCCAATGTGCATTAAATTTATCATTTCCATCATTTTAAGTCTCCATTCAAGTTGCTAAAGGTTTCTAGGTGAACACCTCTAATTTCCCAACTTTCCATTCTATTTTGCATTCATTTCTAGGTCATTTATTCAAGTCTTGCATATCATTAAGTTTCATAATTAGTTCTTGCATGTTATAAGTCTTTCCAAGTCCTATCTTGGTGGTGAACCCCTCTTTAATCATTAATCATACCATAGGACAACCTTTAGCATATCTTGCTCCTCCCTTCCATCCTTGGATTGAGATCTCTAGGGTTTCCTTGGGTGAAACAAGTGTGTGAAATGGGAATCCTATCCCCTCAAGGATAGAAATCCCCTTCCCCTATTTTTGTTCAAGCTTCCCCTCTTAATTAATTGAGGTTAATTATGCATTAATTATCACCTTAATTAATTTTCAAGCCTAATTGATTACATTTTTCTAAGGGGAAACCTAACAATAATTAATGCCTAAACATAACACTTTATATTGAGCAATTTTTGTTCCAAGTTTATAGACTTGGCACCCACTCACCTATGGGTGAATAGGTCCTCCCTAAAAATTTGGACCTAAATTTAAAATATGTTTTTGGCATTATGTTAATGTTTTCAAATCCATAATTCAATGTTATCTTGATATATTTGAATTTTTGGAAATTAAGGATGCATACCTATAATACAAGGTTATTTACCCATGTTTCACCTTGCAAGTTGAAGTGAGAAAAAGTATAGAATTTTTTTTTGTCAAAGGAACTCAAGAGTAGATATATTAAAGACTTACTGCAACATTCAAGATTCATCCATCATGTCAATGTATTCTTTCATCATGCATGATTTTGGAGCTAACATTGTGATATAGGTTTCATGATCAAGTCAAGAATTCAAAGTATCATTTCAAGCAAGATTCAAGTCTCAAGATCCACATCCAATTCAACCATCTCATGCAAGTTGTGGACGTCCTAAGATCTCCATTATCAAGGTTTCATACAATGTTTTGTTGAGTGGTAACATATCATTTTTCATTCTCCATTCCCTCTTTCATGCATTATTTCAATTAAAGGTTTGATTACCAAAATGGGGTTTGGCCAAGGAAAACCCCCATTTACCCAAAAACAAACATTTTTCTCTCCTATTTTTGTGATTGTAGATTTAGATTGAAGAAGAATTGAGTACCTTTTGAAGAGAAATATTTACAAAGTTTTCAAATTTATGAAGTCACAGAATCTCACCTATCAAATGGATTTTTGACTTTTTGACACTAAAACTTGGACAAAATAGAAGATTTATATCTACACTTGAGGCTCCCGAAGGATTGTTGTAACCCCTGTACTTGGACCCATTCTCCCATTGGCAAATGAGTCTTAGATTAGCTTCTAAAAGAACTTTTGATGACTGATACACAAGTCTATTCCCTTCTCATACTTACATTCTATTTTTTGTTTTTATAAATATTGAGTTTAATATTATTGTTTCATGTATTAGATTGCATTTTGATGTTGATTTTCTATTTCTATTTTTTCTCTCAAAATTGATGTTTGACCTTGACCCTCGTCCTTTAGTCATAAGGAAATATGAAGATTCTCACTTTCACTTAACTCACCTACTTGGGTTGATAATCAATTCATTGTGTGGATCTCATTTCCTAATGAAATAAAGGAAAATGGCTCTATCAAATCCACACATTTTCACATTCCCCTAAACCTAATTTTCTTTGTTTCATTTTAGTGAATTTGGAATTTGAGCATCATGTCTTGCTGATTTGGATTCCATTTTCAACCCTACACCTAATGTGATTGATGTTGATGCAATGATTGCTAATTCCCCTACCTACACCTAATGTGACTAATGTTGATGCAATGATTGCTAATTTCCCTCATGAGAACCTTAGAATAATGGATGAAGAGTTATAAAAATTGTAAAAGTTTGTAAGTTTTAAATCCATCACTAATATTGTTGTTCCTATGATACAGAACATAAGAGAATTGATTAAAACTTAAAAATAAATTAAAATGGTGCTTAACCTTAATCACATCATGCAACATCACATAAGAAATAAAGATAACACTATAAAACATTTGGTCATGTTCATTGAATTTAAACCTTGTAGGGGCATAACCAAGATATCACTTGACATTGCTTTATCAGAACATGACATTATTAGACATGCACATGATGGTCCTCTTTACATAGCTAGAAGAATCAACGACAAGCCTACTAATGGGATATTAATTGATCTCATTTGTATAAATAATGTGATCACTAAAGAATTCTTATTTGTGCATGAGCTTTATGAAGATACTTATGAAAATCCAAAAGCATGGATCCAAACACTTAATGGTTTTTCTTTCCCTACAATAGGTTCAATAACTATTCCTTTAAAAGTTGGATTGAAAACATTATGTGTCTCATTTTCCATCATCCTATCATCACAAAAATTTTGTGTGAAGTCCGGCTACCCATGGCTTCACTCCATGAGTACATCTTGTTGGTTTCCAATAAATGGTTAAAGTTTCCATTTGGAAATGAGATCCTTACTATACATCATAGCGGCTTTAATTTTGTCTCATCCAATGGGAATTTCTCATTGGATTTATTTTGGTCTAAACCAATGGAACCTATTAGGCCTCCTGACGAATTACTTTTTAAATCTTATCAAATGTTTAAGGAAAAAAACATAGCAAAATTATCCCTTACTAGTATGCCTCAACCCATGATTTCCCCTCCTATCCTTGACAAAATCATGATTGAACCTAAAAGGTTAAAAATTGTAGTTCTATGCATGGGAGATAGAATACCATTTTTCTTCACTCTCTCATTCAAGGGAAACCCTAGAGATTTCAATCCAATTATGTAAAGGGGAGAGAGATCTATAATAGGGATCTACTAGGTTTGGATTAGAAACTAAAAATGGGTTCACCACCAAGCTAAGGCTTTGAAAGACTAATGAAATGAAAGTACTAATTCTAAAACCTAATGTGATGCAAGACTTCACTAAATGACCTAGAAAAGCATGTAAATTAGAACCTAAAACTGAGAGATTAGAGGTCTGCACCTGGGAACCTCAATATGTTTAGAATGAGCTCCGAAACACTAAAAATGATAGAATTAGATCACACTAGGACTCATATGCCTGTATGGGTGTATCAGTCCCAGACTAGGGTTTCTGGTCTGGAATAGGTTTCTGGCAGTGCAGATTTAAGATATGCAAAAATATGGAAATTTTCCTGTAGTGGGACTCATATGCCACTTTTGGCATATTAGTCCCATTCCACCTTTTTAGGAATTCAAAGTATAGATCTATACTTCAATCTCCAATCTTCCTTTGCAAACTAATTTTTGGATATGAACCTGTAAAAAGGCCTACAAAATAGAATATAGAGTTGATTTTATTATCGGGGTTTTTCCTCGATCAAACCACTAGTTTGCTAATTAAATCTTGATAGAAACAATGGATCATGAATGTAAATATGAATGTAAACCCCAACCTTAAGTGTTTCTATGATTAGGAAATAAAAAATGCAGGGCAACCCTATTATAATGTGCTAGAATAAGATGCATGTATGAAGCATGAGGATGAATGACTCAATTTGGAGGATATCTATTCACCCTAATAAGCCACAATAAGACATGTACCTTCCTTAGGCTGACAATAGATTGGTAATGGAGGATGGAATCACTTAGGAAATAAGTCATTAGGCTTGGATTGATGGTTAGTTGCATCTCCCCAACCTAGAATCCATCATGATTTACTATAGGAAACCATAATCAACCCTTTACAATGATAGATCTTGAATGAAAGTGAGATTTAAGACCTACAAAAACACAATAATGCTACTCCAAGGCTTCAACTTTGTTGATTACTTGTTCTTGAATGCTTGGATCATGAAATTGCTCTTCTATATTCTTGAGTAGATCAAAAATAACTTTGGAAGCTTGTTTATATAGGAATTATACCTAATTTACCATTATTTAGATCTCAAAAGATGACATCAACTAAAAATTTGAATTAAAAACTTTAATTTCCCACTCAAAACATAAAAAGGGGCCAAATGGGCCTCATACTCCACTTCTCGAGAATGGGTCCCACCTAGGGGGAATCATATGCCCAAGGGGGTGTATGAGTCCCACCCTAGATTTTTGGGATGGGTTGATAGAAATTTTATGCTTTTGATGATTTTGTTTGGTTTTTAGTTGAAATAAGCCTTGAGATCCAAAATAAAGGGTCTTAGGGGCCTATTAATGATGATTTAAAGGGGTATTTAATGCAAGGGTACCAAAATAGGTCCAAATTAGGAAATTAATTGCACTATCTCCAAGAAGGGAGTATAATTTCCATTTCCACATAACCAAAAGATATTCGAAGTGACCAACACCAAAACAAGAATATTCCTCCACCTATT